>PVJO010009017.1:0-71890 GCA_004026905.1 Hystrix cristata | reverse complement strand
GTTGATTACTGCTGGGTTAATTGAAGAAGTAAAAAAGAAAACAATTCACCTTCCTGTTATCTCGACAGTGCTGATCTAGATGTTGAAATGCATCTTACTTGCTGAAGACCAGGACCACGTAACTAAGGTTGTGCTCGGTGCAAATCTGCGCATCTTCTAACTAAGCCTTCACTTTTCGGGGTCTTGCAAAACATTATCTTGCTAGATGGAGTGAGATGGAATAGTTGATAACAGAGTCATCTTTTTCCTTGACAGTAAATTACCAGCATTGTATTGCAGACATTATGACAGGTTTAGTAAGCTGAGTGACAAAATTGACTTGAGTCTTGGGCTGCTTGTGCAAAAACATGGCTTCTGGCTGTCTTTGAGAGGGGAGGAAGCCGTGGAGGAGGGAGGCACCGCCCAGCCCTTTCGTCCAGTGGCCTGAGTGGTCAAAGTAGCTGATACTTGGCAGGAGAGAAGAGCTACGGCGTCTCCCTCAGTTTCTCCGTCTCCCTCACTCACTCGGGGAGTCTTTTAACTCAGCTCCACCCCAGACCTTCTTCTAGTTCTTATTTTGAGACAGAGTCTTACTAAGTTGCACAGTTGCCTGGGCCAGGCTGGAACTTGGGATCCTCTTGCCTCAGCCTCCAAGAATGCTGAGTAAAGAGGCCTGTGTCACTGCACCGGCTCTCAATTTTTAAGTATCACAAACTCAGATAGTTTTTTAATAAAAGAAAAATTCATTTAGATTTTAAAGTTTATGCAAAGAAGCAAAAATCTTTTGTAAAAATTACATTTGTTCTACTAGAATTCTGTGTAACTCGAGGCCAGGGCAGAGGCAGAGCCACAGACCTCGGGAAACAGCAGGTCTGCTTCTTCTGCTTTATCTCAGGACGAAGAAGCTGTGCCGTTCTCTCCTCGACCTGCAGCGAGCCACGGTCCTGCGGTGGCCCCCTCGTG
The DNA here is from genome assembly GCA_004026905.1 of Hystrix cristata. Taxonomy (NCBI): domain Eukaryota; kingdom Metazoa; phylum Chordata; class Mammalia; order Rodentia; family Hystricidae; genus Hystrix; species Hystrix cristata. The sequence goes on along the minus strand of PVJO010009017.1, from coordinate 70,948 downwards.
TCACATCTAGGGGCTGGCGAGGGCACGCGCTCCTTGGGCGAGAGTCCCCGCGGGAGGCCGGGTCCCTGCCCAGAGGCCTGCAGCCAGGACAGAGTCCTCACTGGCTGCCGACAGGAAACACAGCACGCAGTCCCCATCGGCGGCGAGAAGATGCTGCTTTGCAGCTGACCCTGATGGGCTTGGGAGACAGGAGTCCCCTTGATCTGGCTTGTGACAGGACGTGGCACATCATGGCCTGCAGCCCGGCTCCCGCCCAGGGGATGTGTTTGCCCTCGGGCTCTTGGCTCCCTGTGGGTGAGCTGAGGCACTCGGTCGGGTGTGGGCAAGGCCAGGAGGCTGCACTGGCAGCAGTGACGTGCCACCGGCTGGGCCTGAGAGTGACTGTCCCCGGGCTCCTGACTCCTTGCACAAACCAGAAGTGGATCCATTTCCCAGACCTGAATAACGCCCTGTGCTTGGGGCCGAGTGTGGCTGGTCCCCCACAGTGGTGCTCAGACCGCACCTTGCAGGCATCTCACCAGGAGGAGCAGCTCTGGGGGTCTACCATCCTGCCACATGGATGCACCAGTTAAGGCCTGAGTAGCAGAACCGGGGCCCGCACAGCAGGAATGGAGACGGGACAGATGTGGGCGCCAGTTGGAGTCTCTATCGCTAGTTGCTTTGACTGTGGTGTGACTTCATCGGAATCGTCTGTGCCTGGAGCGGAAACACAGCCCATGCAGAGGGATGTGTGATGTGTATCTGTTTTCAGCTGCCCCCATCCCTGCAGTGACTTTCAGATCACTTCCATCAGATCATTTCCATCACTTCCATTTCTGAAAAGAAATCAAGAACCTCCTCATCCCCTGGCCGTTCCTTCAACTTTCTGCCAGCCCTAGCAAACAACTAAACCACTTTCTGTCTCTATGGATTTGCCTGTTCTGAACATTTCGTATAAGTGTAGTCATCCAGGATATGGTTCTTTGACACTGACCTTTCACTTGACGTAGTATTTTTAAGCTGTCCCCATGTGATCACATGCATTAGTACTACATTCCTTTTCATGGCCATATAATATTCCACGATGTGGATGTACCACCTTTTGTTTATATAATCTTTGCTTGAGAGGCGTTCAGGTTGTTTCCACTCCTTGGCTGCTGTGAGCATTGATGTGTGAGTTTTCATGCAGACATGGTGTTATGGTTTGTGTCTAGATGTCCCCCAAAGCCTCATGTGGTAAGAGATAGCTGGATCTAGAGTGTGTGATTACTAAATTGATCCATTGATCGGTTTGGCGTTGTTCTGCTGGGATCAAGGGTGGGAGACTGAGGTTGGGGGTGGGAGTGAGGGCCGCCCTGGGGGCAGGTAGCCTAGATAAAAGATACAGGAAGAAGCTAACTAGCTGCTTGTTTGCATTGCTTATTTGCATACATTCCTTGTATTCCTCACTTTACTTTGCTGCCAGTCGACTGCCGGTCTGCTGCCGGTCCGCCCTGCCTCTGCTATGCCGTCCTGCCTGGGACCCAGCAGACTATAGACTGAAACCTTTGCAGACTGTGAGCTAATAAACCTTTCTTCCCCTAACTTTGGGTGTCGAGTATTCTGTCTCAGCAACAAGAGAAAAGTAACTAAAACACCTGGGTTTCATTTTCCATGGAGACCTGCTTGGGAGTGTAGAGATCCACTCTGCAGTGCGATTTTCCTTTTCTGTGGGGAAACACAGAAGGGTGGTTTCCCAGGCGATGCGGGGCTGGGTGGAGAGGGCGTTGATCCAGAGGCAGGAAGTGGGTTGGAGTTCCAAGCCTGCCACTGACTAACTGTGAGGGAGAAGCTTGGTTTTCTGGCTGAGAACAAAGCCCTTTTAACAGATGATCTTCCAGAGTCAAGGCCCTTTTTGAGATAAGACGGAAGCTCTCAGGGTAGGGACGGAAAGGAGGTCTGCACTACAGGCCAACCCACCCAGCTCCCTAGATGTTGGGTTTTTGTTTTCTACTTTGAAGACAAGTTGAACTTGCATATTTATTTGCTTACTTAGTTAAATTTTGGGTTTTTTAAAAATAAAAAGAAACACTCCAAAATTTAGATGAAGATAGAACCAAAATGACTCAAATTCATATTAGCAAGAGACATTTACTTTAATATTTTAGTGTATTTCTTGTCAAATTTTTCCACTATATGTTGTTTTATTGTTTACTGAGTTGCCAGATTCATTACACAGTTTTCTGGTTTCTATAGTTTTTATTTTTATGAGCACACATCTGTGGTACGTAGTGACCATGTTCCTGTGGACAGTCGGCCCTGGACCTAGCGCAGCCCCCACCGCACTGAAGGGTCGCTGTTGGTGCAAAGTCTTTGATCTATGCAGCTTTAGAGACGCCCCCGCAGTACTGAAGGCACAGCAGGCTTTCCTGAAGTGTGTGACAGTCAGGCCGCGGAAGGGTCATGTGCTGCAGGCAGTGATGAGGCTGCAAATGAGTTAAACCCACGGCTCCACCCCAGAGCAGTTCTTCCCTCTCCCTGCCCACACCCAGACCAAGGTCGAGGCCTCAGGACCGAGTCTGTTTCCAAGCCTCCTTCCTGGGCTGGAAGGGAGGGTGGCCTTGAGTTTCCTTCGGCCATGCGGTGCCTTCAGGCTCAGCAACTTGAGAATTTGGCTCATTCAGGCTCCCAGGAGACCACTCAGTGCTTCCCTCAGCCCTGGGAAAGAGTCTGCTGTCCCCATCGGGGCCGAGGTGGGATGTCTTCATCCCCCGGCCCAGTGCCTTCCCTTACCAGCTTCCCGAATGTCACTGTGTCTTTCTCCATGGCTCCTCCTTTCTCTCTCTGCTCCGTGACACCCTTCCACCATACCGTGTCTGCCTGGGCATCAGCAGACATGGACTGAATTCCCCAAACCATGAAGCAAGTTAAACCTCTCCTCCGTTAACTTGTGGAGCTGTATGATTTCATGTTTGCCCTGCTGGGTTTCGGTCTTGCTTTGTTCTGATTCTTTTCTGTTCCCTGATTTCTTATTTCTGGAATGATAACGTTTACACTGCGTCACTGGAAATAGTTAATTTTTTAAAAAAATGTTTACAGAGACTCACAGCTAAGTTTGCCTTGACTTTCAGAGGAGACTTTGGACTTGGACTTTTCAGCAGTACCGTAACTGTTAAGATTTTGGCAACTCTTGCATTCTGCTTAATGAGATGGATGTAAGACTTTTGGAGGCCAAGGGCAGAATGTTATGGTTTTGATCCGCAGTGTCCCCCTAGAGTTTCGTGTGTTCAGAGGAGGGGTTTTGGGAAGGTGTTTGGGTCGGGGGGTGCTAATCTCATCAGTGCAGTCCACTGATGAGTTCGTGCCCCAGTGTGCTATTAGGAGGTGCAGCCTGGTTGGAGGGGTGTGTCACTGGGGTTTGCCTTGGAAGGGTCCATTTCCGCCCTACCTTCTCCCTTCTTTCTTTGTTTCCTGGCTGCCATGAGGTGAGCAGCTTTCCTCTGCCATGTCCTTCCGCCATAATGTTTCTGCCTTGGTGCCTGATGACCATTGACTGAATCCCCCAAAACAGTGAGGCAAATTAAATTTCTCCTCCTTTAAGTTGTGGGTGCCAGGTATTGTCTCCAGCAGTGAGAAGACTGACTAATACAGAGTTCCGAATGCTTCAAACTTCCCAACACCATTTAGCACCAGACCTTTGTCTCACACTTGCTGGTCTTTTCACAGCTTTTCTTTCCAAATTCTGGGTCGTACTTCTTATCTGGAACTCATCCTGTGAGAGTGACTCACATGTATTCTCATCTGTGTGTGCAGTGAAATCCTATAGCATTTATTATCTTTATTGGTAGTAAACATTTTCTGATGGACCTCAATTAGGGAGTATGGTCTGATATAGAGGATCAACTTATTTCAAGAGTATGAAAATCTGAAAAAATGAACAATTATACCTGCAATTTTAGCACTTTGATACATCTTGCACTGTTACTTATACTCCCATTTAATTGCTTTATGAGCCCCGATTTAGCTCTTTAGCCAAATTGTAATCTTCAGAAGACCAGGGTGTGTATATGTGTATAAAGTACACACACACACACACACACACAAAGTACACACCAGCACGACACTTGTAAAAGTGAGGTAGTTGATAGAGATGTGATATGTCTCTCCCTTCTCTCTTCCTTTCTGTCTTCCTTGTCTGTTTGTAGCACCTCCTGAGGTAGAGATTAGGAATGAGGATATAAATGACTAGGTTGGCATTTGGGACCATTGTAACATTTACAGGCAGAATTGAACTGTACAGACTCGATTTCTGGAAATGTATTTTCTGAACATAACCACTGTCCGTGTTAATTCCTGGCTGTGTGGTTCATCCTCTGGTGGTTTGTTGGCTCAGCGAAGCAGACCCGTGTGTCAGAGTCCTTGGTTTTGGACTCAGGTTACCTGGTCGGCTTTACCACATGCTGTGTATACAGCAGAGGCTGGGGACGGGATGTGGGCGGACCCTTGGAAATACATGCCTGCACTTAGGGCTGCACTTACAGCACACACCCTGGTGGATCAGGGGTGGCCATCATGCCTCAGTAAGCCTGATTCCTCATCTGTAGGACGGGAGTAAATGATGGGGTCGTCATAAGAATTAAAGAAGCATGCAGGATGAGTCTTAGAGTAACGCCTGGCGTGTATTAGACACTGAATAGATGTGAGTTATTACTCTCGTGTCCAGACAAATGGTTATGACCATCATCAAATGCTACCATGTTAAGGACGCTCCCCAGAAACAAGCGTCTAGAGATCAGGAGCCCCTCAGCATCTTACAGTGTGCACTTGCAGCGTCATCCACGGGCCGAACAGTTGTCAATTATTGTGCTTGTGAGACACATTACTGTTAATTCCCCTCAGAATGCTCGCCCTCACTTTGAACACTTTAATCTCATCATTCTGGCCTCTGTCTGCAGCAGCTCTGGAGTCCTCTTTCCCGAGCGTCTTTACAAGGTGTGATCAAAAATACAGTGAGTACTGCTGCCCAGCGCCAGCCAGCGGAAAGGCAGCTAGTGAAAACATGACACTGTGTCTTCATCCACCGTAGTCACCAGATCTGGCACTGTGTGGTTTCTAGGTCTTCTCCAAAGAAAAAGAATGACCATGAGAGGCCAACATTTTGAAATGATTCGGGAAATGGAGGCAGCTAGGAGAGCACAACTAGAAACACTCAGAAGAGAGGACTCCAGAGCTGCTGCAGAAAGTAGCAAAAACGATGAGATGAGTGTGTTCAAAGCAAGTAATAAGGAGGATTTTGAGGGCATTAATGTCATACTGTAATAATTTTAAAAAAAATTTTATTTTAATGGATTTAAAAAATTTTTAAACATTTACATTACTTTTTGATCATACCTCATATCGTGTGTGTGCAGGGGGTGGGGTGTGGGGTTACTAGTGACCAGACCCAGGCCCTTGTGCAGGCTAGGCAGGGTTCCACCGCTGGGCTGCGTCCCTAATCCATGCTGTGTTTTTTGAGTAATATAGAAAAATACTTAAGTTATCATGTGTCATGAAAATCACCGGAATAACATTGCATATGTAGCATGAGCTCAACTATATTTAAGTAGTTTTAAAGAATAGCTTGGAATGATATATGTCAAAATGTAACAGTGATTTTCTTTGGATAATGGTGGGACTATAAATACATTTTCCCCTTTAATTTTGTTTTCTGTATTTCTTGTTTATATTTGCATATTATTCTCATGGACATGAAATCTTTTTTATAAGAGATAATTAATGTGCATTAGAAGGGAGTCAAAAGCGATGGCCTTTGGCTTGTATTCTTACGGTGGGAAAAGAAGTGTGCTTAAGGCACAGACTGAATTCTTTGTTACATTTCCTGGAGAGGAGGCAGCATGTGGTGTAAGTGAGATGAAACGCACTTAGAAACCAGGAGTGTTTGAGCGTGGCTTAGCTTGCGGTGGGGTTTTGGAGAGGCATGTGCGTGTGTGGCAGTTTTCTTTTCCATCCCCGAAGTGTGGTATTCTTAGCCATTCTGACTGTTGGAGATCGAGACTGTCATTTCATTCTAGAACCCTGACAGCTACGAGCACTCAGCTGCCAGCAAACGAGGTGAAAATGTGTTTTTAACATAAAAGGAGCTCCATTTGGGCACCATTTGGGCACCATTTTCTGCTCCTTCCCGTGCCTGCCGCTGTGGGATTCATGCCCACCGGAAGAGCTCGCATCCTTTATTTACGTAAATGTGCCCATCAGTGTCTCGCATGCGCATCTGCTTATACATAAGTGCACTCCAGGCGGCCTTCCTTGCCACATTGCTGTGCTGCAGCAGCATGTTCGTTTTAAACGAACAAAACCTCTAATCGGCCCTGAGTATTTTTCACATCTTTACTACATTTAAAAATGTTTATATGGGGCCGGGGATTAGCTCAGTGGTTAGAGTGCTTGCCTTGCAAGCACAAGGCCCTGAGTTCGATCCCCTGGGTACCACGAAAAAAAAAAAGTTTATAAAAAAAGTTTATATCTGTAAAGTGTATATTCTCGTGGTGGCTCACTTGGAAAATGTATAAAATGTGTGAAGAAGACAGAAATTACCCAGAATTAACTACTATTAACTTGTTGGTATGTTTCCTTCCACATATTTTTCATAAATGTTACCAATTCTGTATTTATTTTCTGTCTTGCTCCTGTTGCCTGACTTCTCCAAGTGGATACATGTGAGAGTTAACTCATTCTTCTAAACTACTTACTCATGGTGTGACTGTGCTATAGTTTATTCAGCTATCATTTTGTTGATATACACGTTGGTTTAGTCTTTTTTTGCTATTAAAACACTATTGCAATGAAAATCTTTGTATGTGCATGTTGAGCAGATGAGTATTTCCCAACAAAATACTTCCTTGGGGATGGGATTTGTGTTTACATTTCTTTCTTTCAGTATGTGTTCTAGGAATATTGCTTTACCCATTTATAAACAAGCATTTTGTGCATATACAGAAGTTATATCTATTTTTTTTTGTTTGAAGTGTCAGTTGCATTACCCCATTGCTCATAATCCTGGATTTTTTCCACTTACTGACTTGATATTGACCTATTTTCATGTCACACATACAAAAGCAATATGATGTTATGGGCGATCTGAACTTTTATAACAGATCACACATGCCTGGAAACATGACCCGCAACTACCCTATAGTTTGCCAGTATCTTATTGAGGACTTTTACATCTATATTCACTAAAGAGTTTGGTCTGTAGTTTTTTTCAGTTGGGTCCTTGTCTGGTTTTGGAATCAGGTAACATTAGCTTCCAGGAATGTTTGGCAGTACTCCTTCCCTTTCAATAGAACAGGAAGAGGTAACAATTATAAATGTATATGCACCAAACAGTGGCACACCCAACTTCATAACAAACACTATTGGACATAAAAGGTGAGATTAACATCAGCACAATTATATGGGGGACCTCAGTATCTCACCATCACAAATAGATCAACTAGAAAAAAAGTCAGCAAAGAATATCAGAGTTGAGCCACACTTTTGAACAAACGTACCTAATAGGTATCTACTGATTGTTTTACCCAACAGCAACAGAATACACATTCTTCTCAGCAGCACACAGAACTGTCCAAAATAGATCACATAGTAGCCCGCAAAGCTTGATTAAATAAATACAGAAGAATCAAAATTATCCTACGTATATTATCAGATCATAATGCAATGGAACTAGACATCAATGGCAAATTATACAAACACATGGAGATTAAACAATACACCCTTGAATACCAATGGGTAACAAAAGAAATCCAGGAAGATCTTAGACAGTTCCTAGAATCAGAGGTACAACATACAATGAAAACAGTCCTAAGAGGGAAGTAAGTATATAGCTGTGAACGCTCACATCAGAAAAACAGAGCAAGCCCAAATAAATAACCTAATGATGCACCTCAAGGTCCTAGGAAAACAAGAACAGTTCAAATCCAAAGGTTGTGCAAGGAAGGAAACTACATTATTTTTATAAGCCTGCCTTTCCTTTGGATGGCGCTTGGTAGCCGCATTCATAGTATGTTTGCTCACACCAGGTAATGACATGAAAAAGGACTTTCAGAACTGATTCACAAAGTGGCCACAGTGATAGGGCAAGTGTGGTCAAAGTGAGGGGGAGGGTTTTACTGTAATCAAATTTTAAAAATTTAAATATGCACTGTCTATTTGCATCACACTTCTATTAATATTACGACGCATTGTTTATCTGCTCACATTCGGGCTTTCGCTGGGCACAGAAAGTAGGCCATCTACTCTGAGCTCATTGGCCAGGTCTGCGTTCCGAGGAGGGTTGCTGTCCGGCACCAGGGTGTGGTCAGCAGGCGGCTCCAGGACGGCCTCGGCAGAGCCTGCAGGGTCAGCCGCAGAGCGCCGTCCGCACTGTCCACGCTCAGTGTCCGAGGGAGGCGGTGCTGGGAAGACACAGTCGCTTGGCCTGAGGGGCCGGCTCTGGCGTGCAGTTTGGCCCCTTGCCCTCCCAGCACTCGCCCCTTACAGCAGCGGGCTCATGTGCAGCCAGGAGAGCAAGAGGAAAGAGCCAAAGCTGGGGCTCTCGAGTCAGCTGGAAAGATGGGGACCAGGGGAGCTCTTCCTGACGGCAGCCTAGTAGTCCTGCACCCGGTCGTCCACTTTGGGCAGAAAGAGGACGGGCCCGCCTTCAGAACACAGACCCGCGGGTGGTTCAGAGCGAGCTGGCTGCCTGCAGCAGACTGGAAGGAAAGTTCTGGGAAGAAGACCTGCATAGAAGCATTTGGTGAACGAAGAGACCAGGCCTCCCATGTGACGGTGTGTGCAGCACTGCTGGAGGGCTCTGGGACGTGGATTCTGTTATTTTCCTCGGGAGAGGGCTCATGTTTCAGCGCTCTCTTTACTTGGCCCTGAGCAACCAAGCTGGCAGACCGGCCTGGGTGCTGTATCAGCTGCTGCCTGCCCTCGACTTCCTGGTGAGGATGCCACGGTCACAGAAAAAAACATGGCCATGGCGTGGCCACAGGGGGTGGCCCACAGCGTCGGATTCTTCTGAACACGGCCAGTCTCACCACTCAGCCCTGCGTGTCCTCCCTGACAGCAACGGAGATCAATCCTGGTCTCGCCATGGATCCTTTTTGTGTGATGCTGAAGATTGAACCCAGGACCTTCACACTGAGATACATCACTGGCCCTTTTTTGTTTTTTATTTTGAGATAGGGTCTTGCTAAGCTGCTACGTTGCCTGGGCTCGCAGCCGTGGGCCTTCATTTTTCTGCTGGGATTTCTCTATCTGTGAGCTCATTAGGGCCAACTCTTTCTCTTCATACATGCTTCTCTCAGGTGCTTCAAAGTCCCATCTCATCTGGTCCTATTTTCCCATGATTGATGTGTCTCATATTCATGCTTTGTTAACTTTGTGTTATGCTTTGTGTCTAGATGTCCCCCCAAAGCCTCTTGAAGTCATAGAGGGGCCTTTTCAGAGGCGTGGGATTAAGGGCATGTGATTACTAAATGAATCCACCGACTGTTTGGCACCGCCCTAATCCTGGCAGCCTGGATAAGATATAAGGTGCAGAAAGAAGCTCTTTGGTCCCTTTTGGTCCCTTGCATGCCTCGCTGCCTTCTGCCTGTCTGCCAGGCCACCCTTCCTTGGAGCCAGCCGATTGTGGACTGAAACCTCTACAAACTGTGAGAGAAATAAACCTTTCTTCCCTTAAGTGGGTGTTGGGTGTTTTGTCTCAGCAGTGAGAGAAAAGTAACTAAGACACTTCATTTACTTCTTCTTCGTTACCAGTAACTACATAGTGTATGCGGAATATATTGGATGATACATTTTAAAGATGCTGGATTCAGTTAATCTCCTTTGAAGAATCTCCATTTCTATTGTAGCAGGCAGTCTACATGGCTGCTCCATCCTCTGAGCTCTATCTTCCCCAGGGTGGGGCCACTGCCATCTTGGATTGGGCACCTCCCTCTTCATCTGCTTTCCGTGGGGCCCCTTCCAAGCTGACTATGCGGCTGAGGCTCGAGGCAGAGGCAGGTTTCACGGTTTCCTCTCTCAGTTCCCTCCTCCTGTGGTATTTGCTCTCCACTCACCTTCTGTTGTTCTGTCCTCAGTCGCCCCTCAGACCAGGAGAAGGGGCTCTGCTGGAGCTTTTAGCGTGCGGGCCTGGGGGCTGTCTGTGTGCCGGTGAGACACCAGTCCCATTTCAAGTTCTTTTGAGAATCAAATCCCTGCTTGAATAATTTCCAGGATTCTAAGTTTGGGTATCGTTTGGGCAAGTGAGTGAGACCCTGTCTCAAAATTAAAAATAAATTCCTGTCCAATAGTCACATATCGCCCTCAATGTATTTGCTGTGCGTGTGTTATGTTCTGTGTGTTATGCCATGTATAAGATGGTATTTTCTCTCAAATTTAGAATTGCTGTGTTCTAGGAAGTTAATTTGATAAAACCTACTCTGCCATTTCTTGAACCAGAAATTCATTAAACATTTTCATAGATATTACCTGGGACTCTCCACACTTGGTTTTTATCAGTGTTTTCTTGTGGGGTTGTGTAAATGTCCCCACTTCCCGCATGTGTTGAAAAGCCGTTTTCGTAGCGTCCTATCCATAGGTGGGATTGTTCTTTCAGCTTCTGACAGCCGTTTCCTGAGTCCAGGGAGCTGGTGGAATTTTCCTATTCCTCAGGAAGTTATGTTTTGTATTTTGTAACTTGTCTATTTATAGTTTTGCCCACTTTTCTATGGTTGACTTTTTTGTTCTTGATTATATGGGTGAATTGTAATTGTGAATTGTCAATTACTTACATTGCAGATAACTTCTAGTCTATTTTTGCCTCTGTTCCTGGTCTCTTTTATTCTGCAAAAGTTTTAAATTCTTATGTAAAATTTATCTTTTTTGGCTGTGGTGGGAAGTTACTGAAATGTGCCTAGTGTTTTATTTAACTTCATTTCCAACTTACTGCTTAAAATAATTTTCTTTCTTTTTGGGGGGTGCTACTGGGGATTGAACTGTGCTTGCCAGGCAAACACTAACCACTGAGCTAAATCCCCAGCCCTAGAATAATTTTCTTAGGAATATCCTAAAACATATTCTTAGAGAAGCTGGATGCTGTGGTGCATGCCTATACTTCTAGCACTTGGGAGGCTGAGGCAGGAAGTTTGCTTGAGTCCAGGCTTGGGTAGTATAGCAAAACTCCATCTCAAACAAAAAAACAAGCATGATTTTAACTTTTATGTTCAGAGTGTTCTGGTTTAAATATCATATGGTTTATTTTACTTCCCCCCATTGTCAGACATTTTTATTACTAATGATACTAGGAACATTGTACGTAAGTCTTGATATGCTTCTCTAGCTATTTGCTTGGTATAGATTCCTGTATAAAATTGGAAATATCTGAAGTCCATGATACAAATTGCCAACCATTTCTATAAAGAGCGTGCCATTTTTAGTTTAATCAGCACACTGTACTTTCCAACCTAGATTTTATTATTTCTTAAATTGCAACTTGACAAAATGATCATAGTGCACAAGCACACATCTTTGATTAGCAGTGAATTTTCCGTATTTTCAGCTATTCATGTACTTTTTTTGCTTTGTGTTAGTGGGTGGTGAATATTGTATTCTTTTCCCCACATTTCTGTTGGGATACTTGGATTTCTCTTACTGATTTAAGAACTCTAAATGTGTGTACTGATCGCTCTAATTAATCTTTTTCTAGGCTCTATTTGTCACTTCATGAGCACACTGGTATGGATATTTATGAGCATTTGAGTATCACTGGATTGTTAAGGCTTCAGTCTTCAAGGGCTGCTCAGTGTAATTTTTAATAATCCTCGCACTTAATTTCCTTATGTAGTTAGCTCTTGAAATGCAAAAAATGAAACAATGCTTTACAGGATTCTGTCTTTTATAATACAGTGAACCCAGTGCTTTTGATTAAAAACCTTCAGTGCAACAATGTTTCCCAGTTAATTTGATCTGTGTAACTGATGATTTCCAATATAAACCAGGAGCAGCAACATCAAAGACTTTCCCTCTTGAAAGACACTAATTGTTTCTAAGATGTGTATTTTCTTTTATTCTAGTTTTGGTGAGACATCATGCAATAGAAACTGGGATACTGAACATCAAAGTCAGAACAATGGTCTATCCGATATTTGTATTTTCATCATGTCTTATGTTGTCCGCCATAACGATAATACTCTAAATTTATTTTGGTAGTGGGATTTTAGAGTCCATTTTTCTTTTTTGGCAGGGAAGGTACCAGGGATTGGGTACTAGGGCCTTCGAACTGAGTTATTTCCCCAATATTTTTTTTTTTTTTTTGTGGTGCCGGGGATCGAACTCAGGGCCTTGTGCTTGCAAGGCAAGCACTCTAATCACTGAGCTAAATCCCCAGCCCCCCAATACTTTTTAAATTTTTTATTCTCAGACAAGGTATTCCTAAACTGCCCATGCTGGACTCAAATTCAGATCTTCCTGCCTTAGCCTCCCCAAGTGTGGCGATTACCAGACTGCACCACCACTCTGCCCAGCTGAGGAGATCTGTTTTTGTTCTCCAGGGGCAGGGACTCCTTTCTAGACACTGCTGAGCGACAGTCATGTGCTGAGCCTTCCCATTCTGTTTTCAGAAAGGTCCTTCAGATCTCTGACTTTGACCCATTGTTCCTACTCCTGAGGAATGATGCAGCTGTGTGGGGTGAACCAAACATCTGCCTCACAGTCCGCTTCTCCCTCCTCATTTTTCATGTGTGCTGCCGTTGTCCTGTGGGCCAAGCACCGTGAATTTGCTGCCGTCGGCAGAGGGGTCACACACAGCCGAGTTGCCTTCTGCTAAGTGGTTCTAACTTCCTAGATTAGCAGCACATGTCTGCACTGACCTTGATTCTGTGTTTGTTTTTGTTTTTGGCACAAAAGAGGATATGGCTGGCAAATGGAAGAGAAACAAAACCAGTGGTTGAAATAAAATGATGGCAACAGCGTGCGCCCATCGGGCTTTGGAGGTTTTCTCCTTTAGACTCTGTGTGGGCTCAGGAGAGGCCCGGGTGGCCTGGGGACAGAGTCGTCCCCTCAGTGTGAAGAACGCAGCGGGGAGTCTGAACTCACACCTGCTCTGCCTGTGCCGAGACTGACCAGAGCCGGATCTCACTCCCCACTTCAGCGGGTGAGAGGGCGGACGGGGCGGGCCGGTGCTGTGGGTCCTGTGTGACCTTCAGCAGCGCCTGTCCCCTCTGGAGTGGCGAAGGAAGAGCATGCAGGACCCCGCGTGGGGACTTAGCACAACCTGGAGGTTGGGGGTGCTGCCTCGAGCGGCCAGGCCTCCTGTCTCCCTTTCCACAAATGCCCATCGGCCTGGTGATTTATGGGCGTTCGGATCGCTTGGTTGCTTGGTTGATGATGGTTTCTTGTTCCAGTATTTCTGTGAGAGCCTTTCAGAGATTTGAAGGGCAGCCAGATACATCAGGTTCCTGTGGCCATTCTTGAGATGACAGGCTGCCTGACCTCTTTCTGTCCTCTCCACCCTCCAGTGAGCTCGGTTTCATTTGATTGGGATGTTTGTGAGATTGGGAAGCCAGACTCTGCTTTTCCTCTGATGGGCGAAAACCACAGACGGAGGCAATTAAACTCTTACTTCTTGAGCTGGATGCTAAGTTAACAAAGCTGTGTCCAAGAAAATATGTTTAATGCTGGAGTGCAGTTTGTGAAAGCTGCTGTTGCAGCGCGGTGTGGGTTTCACACGTGCTAATGCTTTATTCTTAGCTTCCAATTTCCAGTCTGCAGGCTGCTACCGGATGGATCATTCAGCGAACGCTTACATATGCTAAAATGCAAACTCCTCTCAAAGGCTCTGGGAGAATCAGAAATATTTTCATCATGAATATTCACCAACAGACTTGAAAAAACAAAACAACAAACAAACCACAACAGAGGCAGCGTGACCTCTTGGTAATTTCCGAGCACCTCGTGTCCCGGTTCAAACTCTGACCCATCCGTCCCCTCGGCTCGGGTGTTTGCTGTCTTACGTGGGGCCGGCGGGGCGGCGGGGGAGGACCTGCAGAGGCTGAGCTGCAGCTCTGGAAGGAGCCCAGTGCCCAGGGGCCGGGGGTGAGGGCTTCCCAGGTGCGCTTGGGCGCTGACGAGTAGGTGGCCTTCCTGCCTCTCACGGCGCCCTGATGTGCGTGGCTGCATCTGACCTTCGCCTTTGGTGTTAGTGGGTGTCTAGTCACTTTCCTTGTCACTGGGACTCAATACCTGCCACCCGCAACTTGAAGGAGAAATTTGTTCTGGCTCATGTTTACAGTCCAAGGCACGGCAGAGGGGAATAGCTGAGGAGAGCGGCTCACATCATGGCGGCCGGTAAGCAGAGAGGTCTAATCAGGTCCCACTTCCCATCAGGAAGTTAGCTGTAAGTCCCCATAATCCAGTCACCTTCCAGAAGCCCTGCTTTGAGCTCAGGAGGCCTTGGGGGAGCATCTGGTTATAAACCATAACATCAGGGAAGGTGGCCCGCTTGCCACTTGGCCCAGGAACCTACCGAGGAGGAACTTGCTGGAATTCACACTGCACCTCTCAGGGCCAAACACGCCTCCTGGTCCCTTGCTAGTCCGGGTCTCCTTCTGCCCGACCCCACAGCCTGCTCTGATGCTGTGGCCAGGCCTTGAATTGAGCTGTTGAAGAGGAAGTGAACAGTAGGGAGGGGAAGCTTCCAGCACGGTAGAACTTTCTCCTAAGAGTTAGAGGAGGCACGTCTCAGTCGGTGTTCAGTTGCTGTAACTCAGTACCACAGGCCCAGTGATTTATGAAGAACAGAGACTTTGCCAGCTCATGACTCTGGAGGTCGGTGGTCTGTGGGTGAGAGGCTGCCTCTGGCGAGGGCCTCTTGCTGGTGGGGACTTTGTGCAGTCCTGAGATGGCACAGGGCGTCCATGGCAAGAAGGGTGCACCTGAGAGACAGAGCCAAGCTGCTTTTCTAACAGAGGAAGTCTTGAGATGACACAGGAACCCTGAGTCTGGGACTGGACTAATCCACACTTGATCTTAGCCAAAAGGCTGAGAAGTGATATGACTAGAATTAATCCAGTCTAGGGTGCTTGCCTGGCGCCTCGGGATGGACCTGCCCTTCCACGCTGACACCTCTCAGCCGGGTTGAGTTCAGCATGAGCTCTGGCGAGACTGCAGATGACAGCAGGTAGCTGGATGATTTGTCATCTATCCCAACAATGAAGAGTGAGCCTTAACATGTAGCCGTGGTATGAGAAAATGGCTTCTGTAAACTGGGCAGAAAATAAATTCCTTTTCACTTACTTGGGGTTTTCTGTAACGCTGAAAGTGCCCACGTGATAGAGCTGAGGTAAAGGAACAGAAGGATCCAGAAGCAGTCGCCGAGGCAGGAGACTGGCAGAGCTGGCGAAGGGTGATGCTGTGGCCTCTCCTTCTCCATGGCAACCTGCCAGCTGGTACCATCGTGACCATGCGGGCCGGCAGAGAAGCCCGCAGGGAACCTGTCAGTAGCAGGAAGCACGGGTGGCTCCAGGGAGGAAGAGCAGGGGAGGAGGGGAAACATTGGATGTTTATGATCTGTCCCTGGCCCCAGAGTGGAGCTGCTGTCCCTCCAAGAACACCCTCGCTGCCCTTCTCCTGGCTCCAGCACTGGCTGTCTCGCAGCTGAGCGGGTGTCCGTGCCTGAGGGCCCGGGGTGCTGAGCTGTGAAGGGCCAGGTGCGGCAGGAAGACGTCTTTGGCAGCTCGCAGGAATGCTGGGGACAGCTCGGTTGTCAGACAGGGTTAGCTGTGAGCTAGGTCACGCTCGTCCGAGTCAGCAGTGGTCAGAGGGATTCTGAAACCTCAGCTTTGTTGATACAGCAGGTGTTCAAAGTGGATTTCACTTCTGCCTTAGGGGCAATTACAGAAGGAGGAAAGGAGAACATGAGAAAGAAGGGTGATAAACCACAGGAGAAAAAACTCAACAGGTGCGGTATAGGGGTGATCGAAATATCCAGTGACCGTTGAAATTTTAAACATTCATTGCAGTGCAGGACACATCGCCCTGCATCCCCTCAGAATCCTCCCCCGGCTTCTAGCACGCTCATCCCACCGTCCTGGCAACTTTCGGGAGCAGCCCTGGAGTCCTCTTTCCTGAGTGTCTTCAGTTGCGCTGTCCTGGCTGCCTCCATGTCCTGAATCTATCCAAAACGTTTCCCTTTCATGGTCATTTTGACTTTGGGGAAGAGCCAGGAGTTGCACATTGCCAGATCCGGTGACTAAGGTGGATGAGGACACAGTGTCATCCTTTTATCAGCTGCCATTTCTCATGATGGTGCTGGGTAGCAGCGTTCACAGTGTTTTTTAATCATGCCTCATAAGGACACGTGCAGTTATTGTTGGCTGTATGGCTGTCTGTGTTAGTGTGAATGATCCCAACCATGTAGGGATGTACAAGTGGGTAACACTCTGCCCCAGGACTGCCCTGTTAGCTGAGAATTCATTTCCGACTTGCAGAGCTGAAGGACCAGAGCTGAAGCGAACCATGTTCTCACATCGGTCACGTTTGTTGTCTGCGAGGATGCACAGCACAAACCACAGTCGTCACACACTAGGGAAGCCAGAGACCTGCGAGAAGATTCATGCTGAAGCTATGCGATCCAGAGGCTTGCATTTCCTACATGTGTTCGTTTTATCTTTCTGGCATTTTAAGGTCCTTACAGGTGCAATGTAGGAACCTTAAAATTGTGTATTGTTATTGACCAATGATAATCGTATATGTTTATGGTTGCACTGTGATGCTTTGATACATGTTTACAATGTGGAGTGATTAAATCAGGCTAATTAACAATCCGTCATCTCACAGACTTATCATTTCTTTTGTGTGTGGTGAAAACTTTCGAAGTCTCCTCTTCCAGCAGTTTTAAGACGTGCGTTGTATTCTGGTCTATCACAGTGACCTTCTGTGCAGTAGATCACTAAGACTCGTTTCTCCTGACTTGCTGAAGGGTTTAATTAACATCTCCCTTTCTCCACTGTGCCGCCTCCACTCTGGCAACCACCACCATGTTCTCTGCTTTGGACAGTTTAACTCTTTTTATGGTACATATAAGTGAGGTCGTGTAGTATTTGTCCTTCTGCTTGGTTTATTTCCTTTATGGGACAAGAGCTCCTCTTTGAAGGCACAGCGTCCCCGTGTGTGTGTGTGTGTGTGTGTGTGTGTGTGTGTGTGTGTGTGTGTCGCATTTTCTTGAGCCGTTCATCTCCTGGTGGCTTCCGTATCTTCTGTGTTGTGACGTGTGTGCCAGTAAGCACAGTGTAAACATGAGAGGGAAAACCTTTCCGGAACCTGCCCACCACGGTACTTGCTCTTTCTGCTCTACTAGGGCTCAGGAGACAATAATGTTCTGGTTTGTCATGGCTTAAGGTAAAAAGATGTGTTTGACAGCTTCAGGCATGTTTTTGTCAGGGCAGTTCATTCATAATCTTTTACAATCCAGTGCGACTGTATGGTAATGAAACTGATCCCCAGAGACGGCTGCGGAGCAAGTTGAGTCGATCAGTGACAGTGCGTGTTTCTCTGCTGATGTCCCCTGCTCAGGAAGCATCGCTGGGGCTCTGTGTGGCTGGCATGGTGCTGGCGTTGGGCTGCACACAGCCAGGCTAGCAGGCAGAGAGGTGGTAAATGGGCACCTCTAAGGCCCGTGACAGGAGGTGGGGTTGGAACTGTTGGTGTGATCAGAAATACAGTGAGTGCTGTTGCCAAGTGCCATCCAGTGGAAAACACAATGCTGTGTCCTCATCCACCTTGTTCACCCGATCTGGCACTGTGTGACTTCTGGGTCTTCTCCAAAGTCAAAATGACCATGAAAGGGAAACATTTTGAGTGGATTCAGAACATGGAGGTAGCCAGGACAGTGCAACTAAACACACTCTGGAAAGTGGACCCCAGAGCTTCTGCAGGAGGTGTCCAGGACACTGGGATGAGTGTGTTCAGGGCCAAGGGGAGGGTTTGAGGGGACTCATGGCAACGTGTCTTTGACTGAAATAAAATTTTAAACTTGGAACACTTACCATGTATTTAATGGTCTGTCATGTGTCACCCCAGTGAAGGCCTGCTTCTATTGTCTGGGAGGGGACAGGTGGTTCCCCTCTGGTTCCTCAGTGGGGTGCTGGGGAAACCAGTGGGTGGGGCTCATGAGGTGGCAGAAATTAGGGTCACTGTTGGGCTCCTAGCATTTGAGAGAGAAAAGACGGAAGGAGAAGGAGAGGTTGTGGCAAGAGGCTGGGAGGGAGTGAATTTGAAGACATGAACAAGGTTGTCATTGATCTCTCCTTTCCTTGTGCCGATCCAGCGCTCTCATGTCTCCTGCATGTCCCTGAACAGTGGCAGGGCAGAGGCCACAGGGTGGTGTCAAGGCTGCCGGCCCAGACACAGTGCCTGGGGCACTGGGTTCCCTTGGAGCTGCGACACGGCCCCTTCCCACGGTGGCTCCAGATGAGTAAGCGTGGCCCAGGTGGAAACCATGCTGGCCTCTGTGGCCGGGTGGGATCTGCTGAATCAGCTCCTGCAGACTGAGTACACTTCTCACCCATCGGGGGGGGGCCTTGCCTGGCCTTTGCATGTTGCCTGCCAATGTCATTATCCTGCTGGCCGTTAAAGGTGGCTGTAATTGGATTCCGAGCAGCACGCTGCAGCCTTCAGCTGGGTCTGTCTGTGCCCACTCGGGTGCCACACTGCAGGGCCACCCTGTCAGTGCTGCCTCGTGTCTTCCCCAAGCCTCCTCGGATGAATACGGGGCTGAGACCATTGTGTCCCCTTTGTCACAGCCTTGGCCTGGACTGGGGGTTCATAGACTGAGGATGGCGGCCACTCTGGGGTTGGAGTCCTCAACTGCTGGCAACATATGCAGCTAGTGGATATGTCTCTTAGCCAATTTTGTTTTTCCTTTTTGGGAAAAGTAGGCTGAAAATTTGTGCTGAGAAGTCTGTCTCCAGGAGTAGAGGTTAATATGCTTATTAACCTGAACTGGGTCCTTGTTTGTTTTGTTTTGTTTGTGTCATGCTGGGGCTTGAATTCAGTCCCTTCCCTTGCCTCCCCTTCTCCTCCCTGCCTCCCCCATCCCTTCCCCTGACCCAGGAAACCACAGATCTCTGCTGTGTCACTGTTTCCACATTGCTGGGTTTACCCAGAGTCTGTTCTTGTTCACAGCTGAGTAGTATTCCATTGTATGGACGTACCAGCATCTGTTTACCCTCTCACCTATTAAAGGATGTTTGGGTTGTTTCCAGTTTGTGGTGATTATGAATGAAGCTTATATGAGAGAAATCATTTCACTCCTGCAAATCTCAGCCTGTTCCCTACTTTAGCAAAATCTCCTTTATCCAACAACAGTGTAGATTACATTCCTACCAGGAAGAAATTGTGATCTGCCTCAACCCCAGGATGCGCCAGGATTTGGCCCTGTGTTGTGTTTAAGTAGCATGCTGGAGCACTGTCTCAAGTGGGATTGTGAGGCTGCCTGGTCTCTTAGGGAAACAGAGGCATAAGCAACGCGTGAGGTGGGCTGAGGTTGCAGGCCAGGGACCAGCAGCGCCGGACACTTGCAGGTGTGTTGTGTCCCAGGATGGAGCACAGGTCACCAGCTTTCAGGGTGCGGCTGCTGTAAAGCTGTTTAACAAGACAGCTTCCAGTTAATCATACACTGTCACTACTGCTGGATTTGAGCAGAGGCCTCCCCGTCCTTATGTGAAAATGCCCATGATGGGGCCTGATGGGGCTGCGGCCGCCTCTTCCTGGGGGCGTGAGGATGCGAGCTGTGTTGGGACCTTGGCGAGCTCATCGCTGGCTGGCCCTGGGTGACACATGTGTGAACTGTCACCCATCTCCGCCCACGGAGGGGAGCTCGGTAGCAGCACTGGTACCTGGGAGGAAGGACACTAACTCCTGTTTGTCTCTCTCTTCCCAGTACTACTTCACCGTGCTCTTCGGCCACGAGGGCCAGAAGCCGCTGGAGCTGCGCTGTGAGGAGGAGCAGGACGGGCAGGAGTGGATGGAGGCCATCCACCAGGCCAGGTGGGCGCAGCCTCCGCGTGGCAGGGTGACGGGCAGCCTCCCTGTTGGCGTCGCTTTGTGGGCAGCACTGTGGACCCCAGCCCAGTTCCCCGGCCCTGCTCAGTCAGGCGGAAGGTGAAGGCTTGAGCCCCACTGTCCGTGGTCAGCGAAGGTCCAGGGATGGAGGTGGCGATGTGGCACATGCAGGGTTGTGGGCATCTCCCTCTGAGCTGCGCGCTGCTCTAGTGCTCTGTCTTTTCCAGACAGGGTCTCACTGTGCAGCCTGGGCTGGCCTCAGACTTGTGGTGACCCTTCTACCTCAGCCTCCCAAGCGCTGGCATTACAGGCGTGTGCCACAATGTGCCACTAATTCATTTCTGAATGGAGAGCGTTTCTAATTGTGTAGTAGGTGATCAGGAAATACTTCCAGATTGATTATAAAAGAATGAGTCTGTTCTGAATGAGTTCCAGCTGCTCTTTGAGTGAGTCCTTTAGTCTCGTTCTACTGCAAGGCTCCCTCCCCTCTCTCCTTCCCCTTTTCCCTCCTCCTTCCCCTCCCCCTCTTTCCCTCCCCCCAAGGAGGCTCACTGTGGAGCCCCTCACTGCAGGGCTTTAGAGCACGGCTAGCAGCAATACCCTTCTCTTCTGGCTTTACAGATTTTACTGGTGCTTGATCTTTGTTCTTGACACCTTGACCTTTTGGTTCACGGAGTCTGTTTTTTTGTGGCTTGAGGCTTGGGACTGGCTTCTTTGAGGGCTCTTTTAATCTGATTGCTTTCTACTTGAATTCTTACGTTGGACTTTTTCCTTTTTCTTTTTGCATCAAGATGCTTCTGAGGGCTGGGGATTTAGCTCAATGATTAGAGTGCTTGCCTTGCAAGCACAAGGCCCTGAGTTCGATCCCCAGCAACACACACACACACACACACACACACACACAAAAAAAAAGATGCTTCTGAAATTTTTGCTTTCTAAGTCAGGGAAGATAGTGACTTGGGTTTCTGAGTTTCACCCTGACTTTTTTCGTAGAAGGCAAATGGTGCTGAGTTAGAGGAAGAGCCGCCAGCCGTTTTTGCTGGACTTTGTGCCACTAAAACACGATTAATTATCTGGGGTGGGCAGACTGAACATGTCGCCCTGCAGGACAGGTGGGTGGCATCCCCTTGGTGCTGCTGCCATCTTAACAGGAGTCTTTAAATGCTCACTGGCTGTGGTTTTATTGATCCCTCTTTCAGAGTCTGGGCTGCTGATGAAACGATAACTGTTTCAGCTGTGACAAATCTCCCTGCAGATGTTGCATAGAAACAAAGACGGCCCAGACGCCCTCCCCAGGTCCCTTCTGCTTTTCTGGGGTGGCGTTTCCATAGCAACTGGGCGTCCCACAGAAGTCACCTGGCTGTGCTGGCCATTGCACCTCAGAGCAGGACCTTCCTGCCACCGTTGCCTCCCGAGGCTCTGGGGGTGTTTTGGGGATGTCCGCTTGCATGTTTTCTCATTTAGACCCGGCGAGACGAAACAGAGTCCACTCTGGCCTGGCGCCCACCCAGCACGGTGCGCAGGCACAGGGGAGAATGGTGGCCTGGGTGAGGTTTCCTCCGGTTCGAGTCGTTGGCTGGCTCAGGTTCAGCCCTGTCAGAGCCCCTCCCAGGCTGTTGGCTTCCTCCTCCTCAGGAGGCTTTGTGCCCAGGGCTTGTGCTGCTTACGAGGCCTCCAAGCCCACAGCCCGCTTCCCAGCTGGCTGCCCGGCGACCCTCTGGGTCAAGGCAGACTTCTGCCTGGAGCCTTCTCTCTGACTTCTTGCTCCATCTCTCTGGGATTTTTGCTGTTTATTTCTCACTCCTCAGTCCTTTTCCTGCACTCTTAGCATCTCCTAAACATCCTTCCCTCCTTGAAACAGAAGCCGGCATCCCTCTAATCCCAGCACTGGGAAGACTGTGGCAGGACAATGCCGGTAGTTCCAGGCCAGCTTGGGCTACATAGTGAGTTCAAGGCCAGCCTGAACTACATAGTGAGACCCTGTCTCAAAAAACTGAAAACAAAACAGAACAAAGAACAACAACAAAAAGAAATTCAGCCAATGCAAAGTATGTAGATTAACACACACAGTTCCACTTCACACCACGCCCTCCCACCCATTTCTCCAAGCCCACTTACCGCTCACAGGTATTGTTAATGACCCGTGTGCATACTTCCAAGTTTCCTCTCTGTTCAAAGAAAGAAAGGAAGAAAAAAAGGAGAGAGAAGGAAATTGTTGAATAATCATGTACTCTTTATTTACTATTCTCATTATTCTTAATCTTTTATACCACTTTGGAGGTTTTTGAAAATATCGGTGCATAAAAGCTTGGTCTTCTCTGGAAACTCTGGTTCATTCGCGTTTGTCCCGCACACTTCCTCCCGATCGCCCTACTCCTTGATGGCTTCTTCTCACCCCGGGTCACTGCTACCTGTGTCCGTCCATGTCCTCCTGTGTCCCCGCCCTGCTCCGCCTGTCTCTTCCCCCAGTGCCCACCTGGGGTCGCCCACCACACAGTGGCAGCAGCCCTTGCTGTGCCGGGGGTTCCTGCTGTGGGTCCACTCCGCTCCCCACTGGATCCGAGTCTTACAGAGGAGGTGGCCTGTGGAGGTCACCAGTGTAGTAATGGCAGAGCTGGAACTCATGTCCACGATAGACTGGCTAATCCCTGAGCCAGTGCTGAGCTGTCTGTGTGTCCTCTCCTGCTGGGTTCTTAGAACTTATACTTAGCAAGTCCCAAGGGAAACTCACACTCATCTTGTGGTGGCTCCTTGTTCCTTTCTTCCCTTCCAGGGAACTATGCACTGTCACCTGGCCTCGAAGTCATGGCTCTACTCCTACTTCAGCCTCCCGAGTGCTGGAATCACAGGTGTGCGCTACCACGCCCAGCTTGATGGAACTTTTTGACAAAGCATTTTTTGAACTGTGAAGCAATCAAGATAGATTGCTTTTGTGGGGAAATTGTTCTACTGCATTTTTTAAAATTTTATTTTTATACTCACATAACACGAAATTCATCATTTTATTTTTTGGGGGGGGTTTGAAATTCATCATTTTAAAGTGTACAATTCAGTGTTTTTCTCATACGCTGATAAGGTTGCACTCATCAGGACACTGTCAACACCAGTCTGGGACCTGTGTGCAGGCACCTCAGCCTGCCCCGCCCTGCCCCACCCCGCCCCGCCTCGGCCCTCAGTGCTCCGTGTGTCCCAGGATCTGCCCATTCTGGGTGCTTCCTAGACCCAGGACCCTCCACGGCTGGCCAGGCTGCTCCACTTGGCACAGCATTTTGGGGGCTCATGCGCAGTGTCCCACAAAAGGCCACTTCATTTCTTTTCGTGGTGGAATTATCTTCCACATCTTGCTTATCTGGCTTTGCTGATGGATATTTGGATTTTTCCCTCTTTTTGCTCTTATGAACAATGTTGTGGTAGATACTTGCACCCCAGTGTTGTGAGATATGTTGTTAGCTCTCTTGGGTACGTTCCGGGCGCTGGCCGCCCTGTCCTGTAGCGGCTCTGACGTCTTGGGCAGCCCCCCGCGCGCTTTCCTGGCCCCGCCTGTCCTCCACTCTGAGCCACACTGGGCGCTTCAGCCTCTCCCAGCCCTGCCCGCACCTCTTCCTGCTGTGTGTGTGTCTGCATAGAGTCCTTGGAGCAGAAATTAAATTACAAACTATGTTCACTTTGAGAAGCATTCCCTCAAATTTCTTTGTCCCAAAGTAGTAATTTTGCCATTATTGACTCTCTGTTGTATTTGTCTATAGCAATATTTTGTCTGTTTTTTATATTTAGTTTTGGTTTAGAAAGGATTATTGACAGGTTTCACACGTCCCAAAATTAGCGAGATGTTTACATAGTTGTGACTGTTGAGCCGGAGGAAGGA
This sequence comes from Hystrix cristata, assembly GCA_004026905.1. Taxonomy (NCBI): domain Eukaryota; kingdom Metazoa; phylum Chordata; class Mammalia; order Rodentia; family Hystricidae; genus Hystrix; species Hystrix cristata. The sequence continues at coordinate 47,037 of PVJO010009017.1, read as the reverse complement.
GCAGTTTGGAAGAGGGGTTCATCTTCTGGCCGTCCACTTTGTGATCAGTCTTCCCAGAGACGCCGAGCCCCAAGCCTGTGACGAGGGGCCTGCGCAGAGGCAGAGGGACCGGACCTGCAGCCCTCAGGGGCACCTGCCAGGCCTCCCTGCTGTGGTTCCGCCTCTGCTGGGGCGCCTCTCCGGGGGACCAGGCCTCTGAGCTCTGGGCCCTCGGACACCCTGCAGTGAGATGGTGGCCGCAGGCATGGCCGGTGCTGGCACGGACTGTCTGCCGCCCCCCGGCCTGGATGGCGCCTGTCCCACAGGCATCATGGTTCTCTCCACACCAGCGCTGCTGCTTTGGGACCGTTTCTCAGTGACACTGAACAGAGCCGTCGAGTGAGTTGGAGTCTTTCTTTAGTGATCTTTCTTATGACTCTTCGTTTGGGGCTTTACCGTAGTTCATGTCTCTGAAGTTCTGCTTCATCAAGCAGCTTCCTGCCAAGCCCATCTAACTTCCTCCCTGCTGCGAAATGATGAGGGACTGTAGCTTCCCAGGGGCTCCTCTCCTCTCTCGTGTGGGGGGTGGTAGCGCTTTGGTTTTGACCACGAATGTGGCACACCGTATTTATCTCTTGGTATTCTGATCTCGCCGTCTGTCAGTGCTCAACAGAAGCATCTGAGTTTTCCTTTCATTGTGTTGGTTTATACGCCTTGGCTTCATTGTTTCCCTTGGCAATGAGCAACCACTTCTGTGTGTGTGTGTGCGGTGTGTGTGTGTAAGCTGAACTAAAAGCAAAATAAGCAAACAAAAACAAAATGGATATAATGAATAGATTAGGCACAAATTCTTAAACTAGAACATTATCTAGTAAATGGGAAATTTAACCAAATAAAATGCATATTGGAAATGCAGCAGACACCGTGGACTAGAAATACTCATTTTGTTCTGTTTTGTTTTTGAGACAGGGTCTCACCCTCTGGTGTAGGCTGTCCTTGAACTCACTGTGTAGTCCAGGCTGCAGCCTGCCTCAGCCTCCTGAGTGCCGGAATCACAGGCATGCCACCGTCTTGTCCGGTGACTAGACATACTCGTGTTCTGAAGCATATTGAAAGGAATCGTGCCTGTGGAGTGGGGCTGGTGCAGTCCTGGAGTGGACGTTCATTTGTTAGTGGGACGGAGGGAGGAAGCCAGCGGGAGGTGGGAGGAAAACCATAGAAAGTCATGAGGGTCTCCGAGTCAGAGTAGGGTGAGGCCCACACTGAGGCCCCCAGGAAGTCAGTAAATCACGTGACTTGAAAGTTCTTCCGGGGCGAAGAAGTCATGTGAAATAAATGACACTAGATGGCTTTCCCACACGGCCCTGAGTCTTGACCCGAACGACTGTTCCGAGCCAAGTCTCATGCCTCCGCCCGGAGGCCCTGACCTGTCTCCCTGGGTCCGTCCCCAGCCTCAGCTGTTCTCCCTGCCCCCTCGGCTCCCCCCGGCGGCCTTCGGGTCTTGTCAGGGGGTCACGACTCTGGCCTGCGAGCTTTACAGTCTGCTCCCTCTGCTGACCTGGTTCCCTGTGTCCCGCAGGCCTTTGTGTGCGGGACTCCCTCTCTCCACAGCGCTCTCCGCAGCTGGCCACGGCTTCTCAGGGCAGACCCTCTGCCCTGGAGAAAGCTGTCACCCGTGTCCCCCCACCTCCTCCTCGCTCCTACCTCCCAGCTCTCGTTGACATCACCCTTCCCTCCCTCCTACAGGGAAGCGCAGGCTCTGTGTTCCGTCGTGTGCCCATCGCTTTCAGCAGCTCCTGAATACACACGAGCACTCAGCAAGTATTTCTGAATCAAGGAATCCATTTGGATTCCCAGGAACATGTGAAGGAGAGTTAGAATCAGCTTACTCCAGGTGTCGGGACACTCGCAGTTGCCGCATATCCAATGCGCGGAGTGAATAACTTCCATCGGGCTGTTAGGTTCTCTTTCCTTTCCACTTAATCTTATAGAGATGTTGGAGAATGTAGAAAAGCACAAAGAAGTAATTTAAGAATGATTAAAAATCACCCGTAATTGTTCCAGTCAGAGAAAGCAACCTGTGTTTCTGGGCGCCGGTCTTCCCCTCCTCCTCCACACCCCTCTCATGTGGGTGCACACAGAATGCCTCTCTTGATTTCTTGGGTTTTATTTCTGTTCATTTATTAATCGGTTTTAGGTAGAATCATTTGTTATAACTATTTTTATAAAAATACAATTTTAAAGGCCTTATTATCATTCCAGATACATTATTACTTGTTTAACCACTTCCGTGTTATAAATGTGTATATTTGGATTGTCTCAATTGCCTTTTGTTTTCATGAATGAACATCTTACTACTTTGTCTTTGTGAAAATTTGTGATAATTTTTTTTGTACTAGGGACTGAGCCTGGGGCCTTTGCACTGAGCTACCTCCCAGCTGGCTTTTTCTTTTCTTTTCTTTCTTTCTTTCTTCTTTTTGTTTTTTTTGCTTGCTTTTTCTTTGAGACAGGGTCTTGCTGAGTTGCTGAGTTGCCCAGGACGGGCTCCAGCTTGCGATCCTCCTCTCTCAGCCAACTTTTAAATCTGTCTTGATGTCTACTGTGAGAGTCTCCTCAAATGGCTTACTCCAATAGCGTAATTTATCATGCCTTTGCTAACCCTTCTGTTATTTTCTAAAATGGTAATCAATTTTTGATAAATAATTTCTATTTCCTTGATTAAGTAGGACTTTTTTCACATGTTTATTGGCCACCGGTTTATTGTTAAGGAAGCCCTTTCGTCTCTTTTCTGACTTACTAATTTTAGCCAGTATTATTGGCTTCTTTATATAAAAATGAAAAATTTATCAACCTTATAGTGTCTCTTATGTTCTGTCTTTTGCCCTCTGTTTTTTTTTTGTGTGTGTGTGTTTGTGTGTATGCACTGGGGATCAAACTCAAGGCCTTGCCCTTGTGAGGCAAGCACTTTACCACTTGAACTAAATTCCCAACCCCTGCTCTCTGTTTTTATTGTTTACATATTTTTAGCTCTTCAATTAATTGACTTTACGTTGGAAAATAATCTAATTATACCTTTGTTGATCTTTTCAACTTAGGGCTGCGTGTATTGACTCTGCTAGGAAAGATAAGTAAATTAAGATATTAAATGTGTTTTGTTATTTTTTCTTTCTAACCTTGGGGTTTTATTATTTATTTTCATTTTGTAAACTCTTATACTCTCTAAATTCAATTAAGGCTTTATGCTTTGCTATAGTCCATCCTCAAAATGAAAACCCAGTAGCGGGCTCCAAAGCACGGTGGTAGAAGGAGTGAGTTCTGGTGTCCCACACGCATTGGGATGAGTGTGGTCCATGATAATGTGTCGCGTATTTTGCGAAAATCTAGAAGACAGATGATCAAAGATGCCAAACACAGAGAAGTGATAAGGAGAGGGAAATGCTGATTACCTCGATTTTACTAGTGCGTGTGTATACATGGGTTGAAATATCTCACTGTACCCTATTAACGTGAGCAACTAAAACTTGTTAATACCTAAAAAAATAAAATGTGAAAAGCAGTAAGGAGTGTTTATATAGTGTGTATAACAAATATCATGCACCAAAGTGTTACAGTTGTGTTTAGGTCCACAGGGGAAGAGTAATCATATGTACCTGAACATTTGCTTCTTAATTCTCTGTTCCTGGAGACACCTGCTATATTCTCATTTTCTCTCTCTCTCTGACCAACAGCTTAGTTTTCAGCCGTCTATGGTTTATTGGTTGTACGTCCATTGACCTGTAAAATCTTAGTAATGAGTTTTTGTTCCCAAGCCCTCTTCTTATTATCTGATTATGTCTTTTCCACGGCAGCCTCTTTTTGCATCCTGGCTCAGACATCCTTTTTTCTCTCTCTGAAGATAACAGCCTTGCCTATCTCACCCTCGCTTCCTGGGCTGTCCGCTGTCTGTTCACTTGGGCCTGGATCAGTTGTCTGCTGCTACTGACAATTAGCATCACCCATGACTTGTCCTCCACTGTGTCCAGTCCCCATGGACGGCCCAGGAGTGTCCCACAAGCTTTGGTTGTGTTGGTGGCTGGGTGTTGGTCTTATCCGCATGGACACTGGGGTTGGGAGGGTCAGGTCCCAAAGTCCCGTGCGTGTGCTGGTGGCATCGGCTGGGCTCACTTCCTCGCCTTGCTGTGCCGAGCCGAGCTCTCAGATGACTGCTGGGGAATGGCCTCCCTTTTGCCTGTGTGTCACCCGGCTGCTGGCTTCTCTTGGAGCAGACCAGCAGGACAGCGGAAGGCCAGTGAGCCAGAAACCAGGGTCTTCCTGGGAGCTAACGCTGGAGACCCGAGCCACTGTTATCAGTAACAAGTTGTTACTGCCCGAGTTCGTGGTCGCTTGTGTCTCAGTAGGAAAGGAACCCAGCGTGCTCCAGTCCCGGGCTCCCCAATACCTTTCCTTCCCTGGGTTTGCCTCGTATCTGTGAAGAATGTCTGCACTAAACCCAAGCTGTCCTCGCTCGCCCGGTCCAGCTTCCTCCTCGGGAAGGTGGCCACCTTCTCTGTGGATCACAGGTCCTTCTTTATCTGGGGGTGCACAGAGGAGCGTTGTAGACACTCTGTTGTCACTGAGACACAATACTGGATACCCGCGACTCCAGAGAGGGGAGGCTGATTTTGGCTCACGAGTCAGGCCGTGTTGACATGCTCCAGGGCTGGGTGGCAGGGTGGAGGACCTGGCCGAGGACAGGCAGCTGCTCAGGGCTCGGGGGCAGGCAGCAGAGGGAAGAGAGGAGCCCGGGAGGGAGACGAACCCTTCCAGGCCACCCCCGCGTGGCTACCCCTTCTGACTCGGCCCCTCCTGAAGGCGCAAGGCTTTGGGGGCTGTCCAGATGTAGGAGTGAGGAGGAGGAGCCGGACTTCCCGATGTTCTTCAAGTGTGCAGCTGACACCCACGCCAACGCCTGCTTTGGTTTCATGACCTGGAGCTGTCACTTCTCTGGGCCTTTCGGTGGGCTCCTCAGCAAGCTCCACATCTCTGACTTCCTTCAGTTCCCACCCAGCTAGTTCTGCTTAGTCTTTTCTGTGTGAAATTTCCCCAGATGCCTGTTCTGTTGGAGCATAATTTCGCATTTCATGGTGCTGTTATGCTCGCATTCTTTAAACGGAAAGCACTTTTCCTAGCACATCAGTGGGAACTTGGAATGAAGGGCGCGGCATGGGAATGTGGGCGTGGGAACTCGGCCTGGCACCCCACTCTGGACCTGCTTTCGCCCTTTTCAGAAAGACGGTGGAACACTGTACTGCTCTGCTACCTCGCGTGGGTTGCACAGATTTGTAATCAATCTGGCATATTTCTAATAAATTGGCAAGAAAGGACAGCATTTTGTTGTGATAGTTGCTTTCCTCATGCTGCTATTTCCTCGCTTTAAACGTCCCCAAAGCATTCTTTACAGGCTCTGCCTTCTCTCCCTGTCGCACTTGCAGTCGCTGGCCATCCTTCTCTCTTTGGGCGATTTCTCCATGACTTGAAGCCTCACTGGTCTCCTCTAACACGATGAGTGTGCCCCCTGGCAGTGCTGAGGGTGGAAAGTGATGGAACTCAAAGTGGGAGTTTAGAGTTGTCTTAAGATTTTTTAGGTTGTGAGGAACACAAATTATTTAAAACTGGTTTGGGTTGGCAAGAGAATTTATCAGAAGGAAAGTGCAGTTTGTCACTGAGCCCAGGTAAAGTTGTATCCAGATGTCCTGCAGGGCAGGGGCCAAATGTAGAAAGCCCCCCAGAGCCCGTGAGCGGCTCTGGTTTGCCGCAGACTTCCTGTGTGTCTTGGGTCCTCTCCTAGAAGACTCGCTTTGACTGCGTCGGCAGGGACATGGCTAAGAGGCAGCCCATCACCCACGCCCGAGTCCCATGTTCACGTCTTCTCCGCCCAAGTACACAGGGCAGAGGTGGAGTCCTGGATTCTGAGAAGAGAGTCTTCGGCTCAGCTTGGGCCACTGTTTCTCTCACGCTGGTTAAATGTGGCCACGAGGGCGGGTTCTGTGTGTAAACGGGGTCCGCAGCTCAAGGTCCCAGAGAAGCAGGGAGCAGACAAAGCACTGTACCTCCAAAGAGGCTGATGCCAGCTTTCCTCTGAGAAACAGTCTTGCCCAGTGGTGGTGACCTGTGGCATGCGTGCTGCAGCAGGCCATTTGTATCACTGAAAGAGCTAAATGGTTCGCCATTGCTGGTCTAGCTGGAGGTTAAGGGTGTGGGCTTCGGGCCAGACAGACCTCAGCTTGAATCCTAGCTCTGCCACCGACTAGCTGTGTGACCTGAGTGCAGTAGACAATCTGGGAAGACCAGAGTCTTCCTCCATGCTGTTCCTGGGTCGCCGGGAGGGTGGGATGGGATAATGTTTGGTACATCTTAGGCTCTCAACACATAATAACTATTATTGATTATTACCATCACCACATCATTTGGGAAAGATTGTATGAACAGAGGGATGTGCACTTTACCACTCCAAAAAGTACAAGGTCTGGAAGCGAAGTTTCAGATAGCTCAGAATCACATTATCAGTACAAACCTAGGAGTGAGTTTCGTCTTTACCACGCTGGCTGAAGCCACAGACATAGGTTAGCCTGCTGGAGTTGGTCACCTTGCTTCCAGAGCGCGTGTTGCTCCTGTTGGTGTGAAAAGAGGCACAGACACAGCAGTTCCCTCGAGCCGGCGCCTCTGCTTGTGCTGATGCCCTCTATGGAGGCAGGTCTGTTTGACCAGCTAACACTGTACCGGGTGAAATAGCCTGAAGGCCGTGCTGGAAACCATGTGCCATCCATTCAGAAGGCCTCACTGCCTTCGTTAAAGATGTGCTGCTTTCTTTTCACATATTTCCCCTTGCACTTTTCTCGATTACTGTGACCTCGTGGGTGGCAGAAGGACAGTGGCTCCCAGCCCGTGTTGTTGAAGGACCCTGATGGAAGGGGCGGGGGGAGTTGGCCAAACCATGAGGCACACGGGCTCTTTCCTAGTGCAGGGTGTGCTGTTCTGTGGGACTGCAGTAGCGATGTCTCAGGACTAACTGTGCCATTTTCTCCCAAGCTATGCAGACATTTTGATTGAGAGGGAGGTGCTAATGCAGAAGTACATTCACCTCGTTCAGATTGTAGAGACGGAGAAAATCGCTGCTAACCAGCTCCGCCATCAACTTGAAGACCAGGACACGGAGATCGAAAGGCTTAAGTCAGAGGTATTTCCTAGTCCAAGTCCTCTTCTTGTGGTTCCCGGTCTTCTGTCCTCTACCCACGATTATATGTAAGGTGTTTGGGATAAAACTTCAATCCTGGGGTGAATTCCTGGGCCATCAACAGGCATGGCCGGCTCCTGGCCTAGACTGGAACCTGCCGTCCATGGTCCGGGAACACAGCACGAGGAGACGTTAACTTTTCGTTACATGTGCTCAAACCTTAACCCTGTCCTTCATTAGATCAGAAATCCAAGAGCTGTCTAGACTGGCTTCAGGTTGACTCTGGGTTTAATAATTGTGACTCTGTCACGGAGTCCATTGTAGTAAAAACTGACAATTAAGGAAGCACAGGACGGGGTTGCTTTGCTTTGTCGGGATTTTAGGAGCCCGGCCTTCCCCTGGAGCTGGGGCGTGGCTGCCCTGCGGCTGGACCTGGTCCTTCCCCTCAGGCCCTGCCCTGGAAAGGGCGGTCGCAGAGTCCACGGCCCTGACCCTGAGTCCCACACCCTCTGTGCCTGGGTCTCTGTCTGGGAGAGAGGGCTGGTCTGCTTCATCGTGGTGTTGTTGGTCCTCACGGAAGTGAGCAATCACTGGAGAACGGAAGAGCCGCTAGATAGAGTTTATCAGAGACGCCTCAGTGTTACCTTAGACCAGGGCCGGGGAATGAAGAAACCTGTACTCACTGTGTCCTTGTTCCCAGGGACACTGCAGGCTCCTTAGCCAGGGCCACTTTGTCACTTTGTGTGTCATCAGACACTGTTCTGTTTCCCCACACTTTCTCCTGAGAGTCTCTGCACCCGCTCAGCCCTGCTCCCTGGAACGTCCCCTCCAGAACACACAGCGTTGTCCCAGTCATGCCCACTGGATGGGGTTGCTCTTGGGGGTGACGAGTTGCCAGTCGCCTGCACAGCACCGTTAGGACTGTTGGCTTGCCGCTGGCCTGAGCTCCTGTGTGGTGGAAGCAGCAGCAGAAAATGAACAAAGCTGCACTTCAGCAGTCTGTATCAAGAACCTTCATTAGAGATGAAATGACCCCGTTCTCTGTTCTGTGGGAGGTGGGGCAGGTTCTGGGCTGGCAGAGCCGGGGCTGGTATTCACCCCCAGCAGGAGGCCCACCCCCCGCTGTGCTCCCCAGTGTCTACCTGTGAGTGCTGATCTGTCTCTGCTGCATTCTACTTTGGACGGAATGCAGACTGCAGTGAAAACTGGCGGGAGCAGCAGGAGGTGGACTTCTAAGGCCTCCTGGCCAAACTATATTTCTCCCTACTCTGTTTGTTTCCTCGCTTCCCTGCCAGAAACTGGCAGAGGAGAGATTTGGTGTTGGGGGCCAGACACAGAGACAGCTTGGGGGCGATCCACCCTCCTGGTTTTTAAGTGTGAATCTTCATGGTTCTGTTTGGGTTCTTGTGTCCAGGAAAGGTCATTGCCATTGCGAGTCAGGCTCTGCCTGCTCTTGAATTGTCCCTCAGGGGTTGCAGAGCTGAGCGGGAGATAGACAGGGAGATCACAGTGGTCTCAACTCTCCTTCCCCTTCCTGAGGAGCCCTTGGGCTGCCTGGGTCCAACCCCAGTGGAGTGAGGTTCCCCGTGCAGACACCAAGGAGTCCAGGACCGCCACGGCACGCTGACGTTGCTCCTAATCAACCCTAGTCGTACTCTGGGTGGTCTCTCCTTGTTAGCACTTTGGCTGGGAACTTGGGGTCAGCTCTGTGCTCCCCTCTCTGAGCACCATAAAGGGAAGGTCCCCTGAGACCATATTGCTGGCAGAACTTCCCGAGAGCTGTGGCTGTACCCTACTCTTCCAGGGATCGTGAAATGGATCCTTCGTGTGTTACAGATTATTGCTCTTAATAAAACCAAGGAACGGATGCGCCCCTACCAAAGCAACCAAGAAGACGAGGACCCAGACATCAAGAAGATTAAAAAGGTAGGCTGAGCAGGGTGTGGTGATGCACATTTATAATCTCAGCACTCTGGGAGGCTGAGCAGGAAGATTGCAGTTTGAGCCCAGGGCAGACAGCCTAGCGAGACCCTGTCTCTAAACATAAATAAATCAAAAGGGCTGGGGATGTAGCTCGGTGTGAAGATCTGGGTTCAATTCCCAGTAATGAAGGGGAAAAAAAAGAAAAAAACACAAGGTAGGACGTTGGAAGTTCCTGGGCAGCACGACACCCTGCGTTTACTCTGAGGTGATGTCTTTGCCGCGTTGTCCCCGGCTGGGAACAGGCTGGTTTTCTGTGCTGATGGCTCCCAGGCCTGCCCTGGGATGATCGGCCAACGCTGCCCTGGGCAGTCTCAGTGAGCCAGCTCCCCAGAGCTGATACCCGCTCTCCACCCAGGGGAGGGAGCCCTGCTGGACGGAGGTGATAGTGCTTTCCAGATGGGTTGGTGGGGTGCTGTCAACCCTCCTGACTCTGCTGCTCCTATTTGGGGGCAATTTTAAAAATTACACTTAAAAAGCAATTTTCTTAGCATTAGTCTGCAATACTCCTTAGGGAAGATTTCTTTTTTGGACATGTGAGAAAATAGAGTCAATCAATACATCTGCTCTGTTTATTTTATTGTTGTGTCTTGTTTAACAACCACACAAACAGCAGATCTCTCTATCTGACTGTCATTTATAACTGCACAGCTTTTCTTTTTTTTTTTTTTGTGCTGGGAATCGAACTCAGGGCCTTGTGCTTGCAAGGCAAGCACTCTAACCACTGAGCTAAATCCCCAGCCTGCACAGCTTTTCTTTTGTGTGTGCTATTTATTATTTTTCAATTTTTATTTTTATTGGCACGTTTACAGTACATAATGATTACTGTCCTCATGGGGAGTTGGCACATGGACACAACATGTCTTAATTCTTTTTACATCCTCTGCCCCCTTCTTTCCTCCTCTCTCTCCCCTTACAGTTTGCAAAAGAGCTATCTTCCTACTTCCTATTATCTATCTTTTATTTTACTCTTTATTTAAATTTTGGACTGCTCATATAAGAGATACCAAGCAATATTTAAGCTGTGTGTGTTTGATTTATTTCCCTTAACATTGTGGCATCAAGGTGCATTCATTTTCCTGCAAATGACTCAAGTTTGTCCTTCTTTGTGGCAGAGTAGTCCTCCATTGTGTTTAAATACCATATTTTCTTTATTTGTTGATGGACATGTAGACTGCTTCTAAGATTTAGCTATTATGACCTCTGCCGCTATAAACATGGGTGTGCATGGATCACTGTACCATGATGTCTTTAACTCTTTCAGGAAGCTACTAAGGAGAATAGCTTGGTCAAATGGAATTTCTAGTTTTAGTTTTTTGAGAAATCTCCACACTGATTCTCATAGTGGTTGTATTAGTTTACACTCCCACCAGCAGTGCAGAACAGGGTTCCTTTTCCCACTGCGGTCTTGCTAGCATTTGTTGTTATTTGATTTCTTGATGATGGCCGTTTTTTTCTGGAGTAAGAAGGAAACAATATCAGTGTTGTTTGAATTTACATTACTCGAATGGCCAGTGCTGGTGAACATTTTTCCTTGCATTTATTGGCTGTTTCTTCTGAGAGTGCCTATTCATTTCAGTTACCCATTTTTAATCTGGATCTTTTATTTTGAGGAGTCTAATATTTTTGAGTTCTTTATATATTCTAGTTGTTTGCTCTCTGTCTGAGGAGTCGCTGGCACATTTTTTTCTCTTTTTGTTGGTTGCGTCTTCACTCTGTTGGTTGTTTGCTTTGCTGTGCAGAAGCTTTTTAATTTCATCGGATCACATTGGTTGGTTTTGATGTTATTTCTTGTATAATTTCACAGCTTTTCCAGAGGACAGACTGGACATTCTTTCTAGTCTACGAAGTTTGGATATTTGTTGCGTAGACTTCGTTCAATGATTTTATGTGTCTCATGTGAGACACTCAGCTTTGTTCATATTGTGCAGAAAGCTTCCTGTTTAAGCACTTCTCCTGGATATACAGCTTCGCATATTTGCTTCATAATGGTTTCTCGTTTCTGTTTTTCTATATAAACCATTATTTCATTTTTACTGTAACAAAACTTTAGCCAAGTATTGCTTGAAATTGGAATTGAAATAATTCTTTGGACTAACCTTAATATTTTCAGTTTTCAAGAAATAAAAAAGTAAAATAACACCATTCTTAGACTTTAAAAATTTTATTTGAATCTGGCCTCTGTTATTGTTTTACAAGATTAGTGTTATTTCTTTTCTTTTAACAGTATGTAGCTGCATGTAAACAAAGATATTAATAAAATCTAATTTTCAGTTTTGTCATAGAAGCTGATTTGTTAGTAAATAAGTGAAGCAGCTGCTATTGTTCTCAGGAACACCTGCCCAAGTGCGCAGAAAGATTTTACTTCAACTCAAAATTTAATTAAGTTGATTTTTGAAAACACTTCTATTAAATAGAAGAAAAATTATAAAATAAGTATTTTTTTTACATTTTCTACTATCTTAATTCTTAATAGAAGTAATTTTTAAATGTGCTTCTGAACTTGTTAAATTGGTTTTGAAATCAACTTTATCATTTTTTATATCCCAAATCAAAGTAATGTCTGTGGAAAGGGATGCATTTACAAATTAATTGCTTCTTTATTCAGATCTTGGAAAAATGTAATTTTTTTCACATCAAGAGAGTACAACATGAAGTTGGCTGTAATTCACAGGAATTTTCCCTTAGATTTCCTCCAATAATATGCATGTAGTTTCCCCATATGATTTTTATTTCGTGGTCCTGGGGATTGAGCCCAGAGTTTTTCACTGAGCTACGTCCCCAGCCCTTTGTCTCTTATTTTGAGACAGGGTCTTGCTAAATTGCCCAGGCTGCCCTTGAGCTGCCCATCTTCCAGCCTCAGCGCCCTGGAGTAGCTGGGATTGCAGGTGAGCACCACGCCCAGCGGTTTGCCCGCAGGATTCTGTTAAAATGTGCTTGGTTTTTATTGTTCGGGGTACAACCACTTCAATGCCTGGATGGAAACTGTTAGTGTTGTTTCAGCATCTGTAGGCAGATGAGAAGATTTTAGACATTGCAGAGGAATGGTAGATGTTCAAATGCATGATCATTTAGACCATGTGGGAAGATGGTAGGGAGGAAAATTTTAAAAATATAAAGAAGCGTTGGGTAATAGTGCTCCTAAAAAAGGCTCGGGAGTGAATGAGTGATTTCAGTGATTAGTGAGTTTGCAGCCTGCTTTGTTGCTGAATCTGCTACATCTAATGTGACAAATCTTAGTTAATTATCATATAATTTTTGTATTTAGAGAAGACTTCATGTTTTTTGGTCAGTTGTTTCATAGATGAGGAAACGGGCTCAGAGTTCAAGGTCACCCTGTTGGTTGGTGGCGGAACTTTGGGGTTGAGGATAATGATATAAACCCATCTGCTCAGCACCCGGAAGTATCTGAACATTCGAAAAATATTCAGTCAGTGTTTATTGGTTGGCTGAATCACACAGGGCAGTTTCACAGACTTGCCTATTATTTTTTATATCATAACTAATTCAGATCAGTTTTAGAGGCCATCATGTTTCTATAAAATGTATTTTATATTACATTATATTTCATATTCTCTTTCTCAAAATAATCTCTATCTCAAGTAGTTCATGTGTATCCTGCCCACACGGCAGGGTAAGTGTCTTTACAATTAAGGAAAGGCTGGAAAAGAACAGGCAGTCTGGTTACACTGTGTAACTTACCTGAAATTTAACGTGTTCGTTTGCAGGAGGAAGGGGGTGGTTGAGCTGGTCTGTAACACTTATTGTTTAAATTTAAAAACCAAACAAACTCAAGAGCAACAAGAAATCAAATACCCGACTTAGAACAGAGGAAGGATTTAAATATACCACCGCCCAGAGATGATACATGAATGGCCAGCAAGCAAATGAAGACACATTCAGCATCAGAATCAAGATGGGGGCACAAAAACCCACAGCCAGCTGCAAGTCCACACCTGTCAGAGGTGTGACGTCACGAGGACAACAGGGAAGGGCACGTTCGGGCGCAGCTGTGGGGAGTCGGGGTACGGGTGCGGCTGGATGGGGCACGGCACAGCCTCTATGGGAAATGGCTCCTCAAGCAGTGAATGTAGCGCTGCCCTGTGAGCCGGCGATCCCACGTCTGGGTCGGTGACCAAGGGACCTCAGAGGGGACGCTGCAGAGACTTTGTGCACCTGCGCCCATGCGACACTAAGCCAAGCCAAGAGGGGGCGCGACTAAGTGGCCAGCGACAGGTGCGTGCAAAGGTAGAATGTGGCGTATGCATACGTGGGAATACTGGCCGTCCCGAAGTCAGGAGACGCTGGGACATGCGACCGCAGGGATGGGCCTTCAGACAGTGCCGGGAAGCAGCCAGCCCAGAGACAGAGCCTGTCGGGAAACATGGACACTGAGGCCTCAGAAGGATCACGCTCACAGAGACACTGAGCAGGGTGGTAACGCCTGGACTGAGGCAAGGGAGGGGGAGCTGTTGGGTCCTGGGTACGAAGGTTTGGTTTGGCAAGGTGAAGCTGTTCTCAGATCTCCGAGCAGGCAGCAGGAACACACTGACCACTGCTGACCTGGGTACTTGAAAATGGAGGGAACTCATGAACTGTAGATTTCCGAATCATAAAGGGGGCGTGGCTCAGTTTCAGCACACTTGCCTCACGTGCACAAGGCCCTCAGCTCAATCCCTGTGCTGTAAAAAAACAAAACAAGCCGGGCGTGGTGGCACATGCCTGTAATTCCAGCACTCAGGAGGCTGAGGCAGGAGAATTGCAGTGAGTTTGTGGCCAGTGGGGCTACATAGTGAGTTCAAGGTCAGCCTGAACTATATAGTGAGACAAAACAAACAAACAAAACAAAACATGGTACATTTTAGGTATTTTTGAAACCACAATTTAAAATAATGTTTTAAAAAACTTTCAATTTATTCCTTTCTTGAAATGTCATTAACTAAATGCACAGTGTTATAGTCTAGAGTCCTAAGGCCTAAGAAGTTAAACTATGGGAAAAAGTTGTGAGCCTGAAGAAAAAATGATTATTTTTAAAAATCACCCCTTTTACTTGCTTTTTGGAGAAAACCTGCCATTGTCTACTTGACTGGTAGACACTGGTGTACCCACGAAAGTGCAGAGTATTTTCTCCCAGCCCAGTCCTGGGGATGAGTCCAGGGTCTTTGCACCAAGCCACATGCCCAGCTCTTTTTATGTTTTCTCTTTTGAGACAGGGTCTTGATAAATCACCAAGTTTCCCAGTCTGGGTTCGAACCTGAGATCCTTCTGCCTCAGCCTCCATGCCCCGTGTAAGAAAGCCAGGCTCCCATATCCCTGCGATTCTCTCTCTTCTGCAGGTCCAGAGCTTCATGCGAGGCTGGCTGTGCAGGAGGAAGTGGAAGACCATTGTGCAGGACTACATCTGCTCTCCCCACGCCGAGAGCATGCGCAAGAGAAACCAGATTGTGTTCGCCATGGTGGAGGCCGAGTCTGAATATGTGCACCAGCTACATGTGCTGGTCAATGGCTTCCTGCGGCCCCTGCGAATGGCTGCCAGCTCCAAGAAGCCACCCATCAGCCACGATGACGTGAGCAGCATCTTCCTCAACAGGTTGGCTTTGCCCGGGTCCCAGAATTGGGCAAAACCCACTTGCAGTTCTTAAAAGAGTTTTTCCTTATTCTCAAATGATTAGGCCCCAAGAGTGCATCTCAGTGGCTCATACCATTAGCAGTAACAAAGCTAGCATTGCATGTGTTCATTTACTAGTGCCAGTTCACATATCTCTGCAAGTGTGGCTTTCTGTTTCCTCAGCTTACTTTGCTGTGTGGCATATTCCTCTTGTGGTCATCCAGGGTCAGTGTGTGGGGAAGATGCACCCCTCGAACACAGAGGGGAATGGGACAGCAAGGGGTTTTTGCATGCGGCTTACACAGGAGGACTTTTAGAAGAGTGAAAACTAAGACAGGGCCTGAGAATCCTTGCTGAACTTGATTGCTCAATAAATATTTCAAGTGTCCTTATTACTGATGATTAATTAGTGAACAGAAAATCCCTGCCTCCGTGGGACTTAAATTTTGATGGACGAAGACAGTGAGTAATGAATAAATGAAATGTACACAGTGTGATTGAAAGTGGTGAGTGTGTTTGAAGTGAGGGGAGGATTTTGAGGGAGTTTCCTTGCAATTTGCCTTTTACTGTACTAATTACTTCTGCCTTCTGCGTTGTGCCCAGCAGCTGTACTGGGGAACAGAATCTGTATCCAGAACATAGCTGCAAGGGAGTCTGGGAAATGTGGTTTTTATCTTGTTACCCTCTCTGCTTGGAAGAAGGAGTGAACATAGATTGAAAGACTAATTTATAGTACCTGACAAACTTGATTTGGTTTAAATTTGGGAACAACAAACACTACTTAGTTATAATTTCTATAAAAGAAAAAACATCACAGTGTTCAAGCTGCATGTAGTTTATTTCATGGACTCTTTGGACATAATGATCAGTTTTTCTTGATGTTTGTTGTAATGGAATTTGACTTACAGCAAGCCAAGGTATCTCACTGAGAAGAGGAATTCTTTTCTTAAAATTTTTTAAAATTTTGTTTTATTTTTATTTGCACGTTTATAGCATATAATGTTTACATTCCTGTGTGGAGTTGGTACACGGACATAACACATCTTAATTCCTTTTTCATCCTCTTCCCTCCCCTCCCTCTCTCCTCCATCCCTTGTTCCCCTTCTCATTGTAGGAAGATCTGTCTCCCTACTTTGTATTGTCTATCTTTTGTTTTGCTCTTTATTTATAATTTGGGTTTCTTATGTAAGGGAAACCATGTGATATTTATGCTTTTGTCTGATTTATTTCACTTAATATTATGGTCTTAAGGTGCATCCATTTTCCTACAAATGACTCGTTTATCTTTTGTATGGCCAGTAAATACATGAAGAAATGTTCAGCATTGCTGGCCATTAGAAAAATGCAAATTAAAACAACACTGAGTCCAGCTTACCCTAGAAAGAAAGTCTATCATCAAGAAATCAAATAATAACAGTAACAAATTGTTAATTGCTGGTGAAGCTGTGGAGAAAAGGAACCTTTCTATACTGTTGGTGGGACTGTAAACTAGTACAACCACTATGGAAGGCAGTATGGTGATTCCTCAAAACACTAAAACTAGAAATTCTGCTTGACCCAGCTATTCCCCTTCTAGGTGTCTCCCTGAAAAACTTAGACATCGTATTAGAGTGACACATGCACACCCGTGTTTATAGCAGCATAGTTTATAATTGCTAAATCTTGGAGGCAGCCTGCATGTCCTTCAACAGATGTTTTTAATTGTGCCAATGCATTAATTTAGAAAGGACACTTGAGGCTTGTTGCAGCAGGTTAACTCTAGTGAGAAAGCCAAGGAGACTTGTGCAGCCACCTTCTTGGCCCCTGTAAACATTTACACCCCTAATTCGTGCACAGTTCTCATTTTAGTATCAGCGTAGGCTCCACCTTTTTCAGAAGATTGTTTTGCATTTATATTGAGTATCTTAGGAGTGGGGATAACACAGTTCTGTCAAAATTTTGCTGTGGGTTTTCCCCCCTCCTTCCTCCTGTCAAAACTCATTTCAGTGAAAGAAACACCTTTTCTTTGAGTTTCCAGAATTGACTATGAAAAGGAAAGTGATCATAACTTGAACATTTGGATGATCAACTGGAGTGCCACGTTTTGACAGTAGAAACTCCCTTAGTCCTGGGAGCAATGCTTTGGTGCTTCTAGCCCTCCAATGTGTGAAGCTCATCTCGGCGTTTCCTTTGGACTTTGGACTGTGTGAGAGGCATCATGACATAGAGGGCTCTAACCACTCAGTAGGCTTCCTTGAGAAAATAGATACTTTACAGCCACCAAATTGTATTATTTTTCTGCTTTTTCTTGTATAGTGAAACGATCATGTTTCTTCATGAAATATTTCATCAAGGACTCAAAGCGAGGATAGTGAACTGGCCCACTTTAATTTTAGGTAAGTGTGTTCTGTGTAGCTGGAGTTTGTCTTAGGGTGGCTGCAGTTGGAGTGCGCTGGCCCACTGTGCACCCCGAGCTGTCCAGCTGTACCTGCTCACTCGCGGGCTCCCTTCCCCACGGGAACCCGTCTCAGCACCTGCGGTCCTCGGCCCTGCCTTGGTAGCTTCCTTACAGTCTTTCCCCTCGCCCGTCGTGGTCCCTGGGGGCCGAGTTCTGCTCTGCTCCAGGTACCTCCCCCCAGATCTGTCTTTCGGGTGTGAGGCACAGGACCTCTCATCGCCTCGCTGCCGGGATCTGCTCCCCTTGCATGCACAGAGTTTACCAAGCACCAAAGGAGACGGCCACATTTAACTGTCTTTTCCAGCTGATCTGTTTGATATCTTGCTGCCCATGCTGAACATTTACCAAGAGTTCGTGCGGAATCACCAGTACAGCCTGCAGGTGCTCGCCAACTGCAAGCAAAACCGAGATTTTGACAAACTCTTAAAGCAGTACGAAGCTAACCCTGCCTGTGAGGGGAGGATGCTGGAGACCTTCCTGACCTACCCCATGTTTCAGGTCAGTCACTGGGGACGTTTATGAGTTGCTGTGTCCAGCTCTGTGTTGCCAATACCTGCTGTGACCAGAGTGAGGTGTCTAAGGTGCCTTGTGAAGAATACTTGCCACCCGTCGCTGCCCTGTGACCGACAGACGGCCATGCCTGTGTGCTCTGTCCAGGACGGGCAAGAGGCCAGGCAGCTGCTGACTCTTCTCTTCTCCTTTGGTCTCCTCGTTCTTTTCTTTCCGTCTCTCTCTCTCTCTTTCTATCTTTACCTTCTTTTCTTTTTCTTTCCCTCTCTCCTTCCTTCCTCTCTCTGTATCTCTCTTTTCCCTGTTTGTCTCTCCCTGCCTCTTTCTGTCTCTGTCTCTCTCTTTTCCTTCTCTCCCTTCTTTTCTCCCTTCTTTCTTGCTCCTCTTAGTGCCGAGGATCAAAACCGAGGTCTTTCTCACGCTAGGCGAGGCAGGCACTCTAGCACTGAGCCACTTCCCTGCCCTGCAAGCAGGCATTTTTGAAGCAAATAACTTGGGAATGATTTTTGGAAAAGCAGCACAGTTTTCTCTTTATAGAAAGAGTCTACACAGACCTCTTTCATGGAGTCTCCTCCTCCAGCATGTTTAAAAATATTATTAGGTTTACAGAAATAGGATTCTGTGCAAATGTTCCAGTTAATGCTGGTTGCATAAAAGGTTCTGAGGCCTGGCCTGCTGGGAAGGCCTCTGTTTGGCACCCAGCCTTGGCTCCACTCACTGCTCTGGAGGACAAAGCCAGGGCCTCCCTGGTCAGCAGCTGTGGGACGGCGGCCAGCAGCACAGGCCGGGCCTCTTGACACCTGGTCAGGCAACTTCACCAAGGAGGGGCGGTGTCCAGCGATCAAGCGCACACACGCTATTCCCCCTGTGTTGGGCTTTCCCAGGACAGCGCTGCCGTGAGGACCACAGCGGCCATGTGCGTCGAACCTTCTGTTCTTCTGGAAAGACCTGGAGTGCTCCCACTGGGGAATTCGTGGGCTTCTGGCGAGGCCTCCACCTTGTCCTGTGGTGACCCAAATCCACTTGTCGCATGTTTCAGGTTACACGGAGGGCTTCATCCTCGTAGCAGGCATCCCTGACCCCAGCTAATCATTTCGTAGCAGTGTCGCTGCGACTCTTAATTGTCTTCAGGCTAGTCCATCCTTCTCGAAATCTCTGAAGTCACAATAGAAGTTTAGTAAGATTTGTGACAAGCACGAAGATGTGCTTGAAACCACTGAAGTACACTGAAATTTTCTATTGTTACATTTTTTTCATGGAACTAAGTTGTTTGAATCTTTTTGCCTCTCTGGAGAAATACTTCACAAGAAAAAATTCAGAGTTTTATTTTACTATATACGTAACTGGAACTTAAGCTTTTATTTACAGTGAAGCATTTTATGTAATGTACATTCTTTTGTGATTCTGTTGGATTTTTTTGGTAATTAGCTCAGGATATGATTCAACACCCCACATGGTATCTGTTCAGTAGCCCTGAATCAGGTACAGTGTGTGATCAAAATGTATGGTGAATGTTTCAACTTAAAAAAATTATTACAATGAAAGAGACATTGCCACTACCCTCCCACACTCCCCTTGCTTTCAGCACACCCCTCCCATCATCCTCGCTCCCTTCTGCAGCAGATCTGTAAGCCCTCTTTCTGAGTGTCTTTACGAGGTGTGATCAAAAACACGGTAGCTGTTGCTGCCGAGTGCCATCCAGTGGAGAGGCAGCTCACATGACGTTGTGTCCTCATCTACCTTGTTCACCGGATCAGGCATCTTGTGACTCTTCTGACTCTTGCCCAAAGTCATGACTGAACAGAAATGGCCTTAGTCGCTTCAGGGCATCAAGGCAGCCAGGACAGCACACTAAGACACTTAGGGAAGAGGACTCGCGGAACTGCTTCAAGAAGTGGCGAGAATGAGGGGATGCGCCGAGCCAGCATCCCCACAGCTGGGCGCGTATCTTGGAAGAGGCCAGGGTGCTGTACCCTTTTGCAGTAGGGCACTAACGGGGGAGAGGTGACTTTAGTTCATACAGCCCGGCTTTGTCTGGAGCTTGGATATGGGGGCAGAATTTGGGGTAGGGGTAGAGGGAGAAGGGTCTGGAACTTTTAGCTCGAGCATGTGTGTGTGCATGTGTGTGTGTGTGTGTGCGTGCGTGCATGTGTGTAGAGCACAGGGAAGATGAGTGCATTCTTCCTCCTCCTGAGGCTTTTTTGCTGCTCTTATTGAACTTTGTTGTCCTGGGAAAATGGGGAGGAATCCTAGAATTTGGAAGTTGCAATGAAATTACTCCCCATCAAACATCAGAGCAGCCAGTCCAGGCGCTGGCAAGAAATTTGTTATGGAAAAAAGTGTTGCCGTTAGCATAATTCTTACTTAGCAGAAATCAGCATGCTGTTTAAATTGGCTGTGGCGGGCCTGTGCTGGTCTGGTTCTGCGCTCTGAGAGCCCACAGCGCTCGGGGCGCCGGCTCCGACCAGAGCAGCGCTGCGCGGTTCTCAGAAGGAAGCCTCGCTGTGGTCGTCGTGTGAACCCAGAGAGCAAGCTAATCCGTGTCTCCAGAGTGACCAGTGTTTGTTCCACTGGTGCAGGCAGAATTCTGATTCCTTTCGTGGTTACCAGGATTCCTGGGTTGGGAACCAGGCTGTAGTCAGCTCCTGAGCAACGATGAGCTCCCCGCAGAATGCCCGGCCCCTTTGCTGCCCTTTCAGTGAGGTCAGAGGGCCAGCTGCCCGCTGTGGCTCCAGCCACTTGAATCTCGGCCAGACAACCCGTTTGTAATAGGCGGCTCTGTGGAGGAGGCCTGCGAAGCTGCCGCCTAACTTACTTTCATGGGTTTCAGCGCAGCGTTCTGAGCACCCTCCACCCTGCTCGCTTGGCGACGGGATCTTGAGCACGTCGGGGCTGCTTGCCTTGGTTTTCTGTGGAATTCCAACCTTGGTGTGAGCTGTTACCAACTGAGTGATGCTGACGGCAGGGACACTTGAACGAGACTGCTCCGCCGCACCAGCCCTGTGCTGTTCGGTAGACGCTCCTGGACTGAGAGGCAGAAGCTGCCTCCCTGCGTCCCACAGCGGGACCCCGCAGGCCGCATCTCTGTCCTCACTCTGGAGTTTCTTCCTGTGCTGAGACCCTCACAGGAGAAACCCAGGCAGCAGGTTCTTGGCGGGCGGTTAGAGTCCTGGCTACACAGTGAGTTCAAGACCAGCCTGACCTACATGCTGAGACCTTGTTTCCAAAAACCAAAAAAAGAAAAAAAGTTGAATCACTATAACTTGAGTTAAATATCTACTATGGTCTATTAAAACCTTCATATAGTTGGCAACACTTCCAATTTTGACAGAATTCAGAGTCTGCTCATAAATGAAAGTATGAATCCATCATGTACTTAAACAGTGTCTTTACTGGTAGACGGTGAATTGAAATGGTACAGGACCAGAGTGTAAGAAGGTTGAATATATCTTCTCCCAAGTTTTAATTGCTAAAGAGAGCATTGCTGTAGAAGGATTAATCTTTTAAAAACCACATGAGCAGATAAAAATATCTAAAAAGGAAACCCAGGTGACTTGACGATGGCTGTGTCTGTTTGCCTATGAACCGATTTTTAAAAGCCCAAATTCGGAAATGTATGGTCATGTGCAAAGTTAAAGGCACAGTGCTTTCTTTGTCCCAGGATGCATATCGATGACCACCTTCTCTTGTGTTCTGGTGGAGTCTTTTCTGGACTATGTGAAGTTTGAAGCTTAGTTCATTCTGAGTGTATCTCTTCAAAAAAACAATTTGCAGCCAGTCAGACCTGTGAGAGCAGAGCAGAGGCTGTCCCGGCTGTGATGACGCTGTAGAGGGTCCTGTGTCCCCAGCCTGATGGTGCTTGTGCTTCCAGGTCCCCAGGTACATCATCACACTGCACGAGCTGCTGGCCCACACGCCCCATGAACACGTGGAGAGGAAGAGTCTGGAGTTTGCTCAATCTAAGCTGGAGGAGCTGTCCAGGTGGGCACGACTCACGGTACAGGCCAGGAGGAGACAGTGAGCTGCCGCTGGGGAAGCCTGGTGCAGCCTGCAGGTTACAGTGGGCCCAAGTCCCACTTCCTAGTTCACCTGAAAGCTAAACGCAAGCTCGTGTGGTGGTCTGAATCATCCTCATGTTAATTTTAACCAAGAAAAAAGTGTATCTCTGGGAAAGCTTTTATAGCAGGTAAATTTATGTAACTGAGATTCAGTATATTTTGGCGGAAGTTCAGAAGTGTTCGCTTTTTTTTCTCAGCATCACTGAAAAATGACTTTCAGCTAAAATGTTGTACCTGATGTGGCAGAAAGCTAGAGGAGGTAGTTGGTGTTTCTCGGTGACTTCCTTATTCCAGCACTTACAAATGTCTGTGTTCATTTAGCTTGTATGGGATAAACGACATCGAGGTGTCTGTTGACTCCGCTCTCTTGCCGGGGAAGCAAGCGGTCCTAAAACAGTATGCTGCTTTCTTGTTGCATTCAAAGCAGGCATTCCCATGATGCTCGCGGCTGGCCGGCGATTGCAGGCAGACACCTCAGGTGTGCTGGCCTTGACTGGGACATGGCTGCTGGAATCCTGGCAGTCCGGTCTGCTCCCTCTCAGGCCCAGTTAAATCGGCCCAAGTTCAAAGCCACCCTTCTCAGTGAGGCTGTTCGTTGCCAACATGCTGGTGGTAGCTCACGTCTCTTCCACATTGCGTGGCAGGGTGATGCACGATGAGGTCAGTGACACCGAAAACATAAGGAAGAACCTCGCCATCGAGAGGATGATCGTGGAGGGCTGTGACATTCTGCTGGACACCAGCCAGACGTTCATCCGCCAAGGTGAGCGCCCGGGGCCTGGGTGTCTGTGCCCGTGTCTCTGGCAGAGGTGGGGCTCACTCTCTGGAGCAGGCCTGGCCACCTGTGTGACGGGCACATTTCACACAGGTCCCCTCTGTGGCCTTGGTCTGGGCTGTGGTCGAGGCCACCTCTGTCCTGTTTCTTTCCAGGGACCATGAGAAACAGCACAATAATAGTAAGGTGTGCTTGTGACAGTAAGTTACATGCTGGCTGGACTCTGCTCCTCAGTGGACCCAACGTCCTCTACAGCTCCAAGGAGGACGGGTGCAGCTGGCCCCATGGCCTGGCAGTGCCAGGGGGTGATGATATCCAGGCCAGAGCTCGAGAGAAACTGGTGTTCCTCAAAGCTCTGTCACATAAGAGTGGGGACAGTGTGCGGAGTGAAAGCAGCTGTTTCTTGTTTCCATTTTTCATCGGCACCTCCCGACCAGCCCCACCTGATAGCCTTTGATTCGCCTGCAGACTCTGGATGGACGAAATTGCTCCCTGTTGACCCCTACTGTGCTCTGCTAATGGGGCGATCTTGTATGTGGATCTTGGGGGACTCACCCAGTAGAGCAAGGTTTGTGGACCGAAGATATATGTGTGCAGAAACTGGAGAATTGACACTCCGACAGTGCATGTTCTCTTCAGCTCTTACTTCACGGGGTCAGAGTCAGCTGCCTGCAAGCCCCTTTTCAGGGCTTAGGCACTTGGGCAGGGGAGGCTCTGTGCAGTGTATTGCACGCGCTGACCACTCTGAGCGTGGCGAGGAAGCTAAAGTGGAACCCTGAATTAGTCAGTGCAGTTCCTGGTCAGCACGTGCCAATGACACCTGAAGATTGAACAAGACACGAGGATGCGCGCATTGGTTTCTGCACCGTGTACTTGAAGAGTTTAGTGAATACCGTTCTCTCTTTTGTTGCTTATGAGGAGTGAAGCCGCACATATGTTGAAGTTTGGAAGTGCATTTTAGAAAATGATTGCTTTTCCCATTTTTGGCACTGGATACTCATTTTTCTTTGAATAATAGTGAAACGTAATGCTAGCAACATCGGGCCTTGGTGTTTCCTCTCAGGCCCTCCTCATAGACCACGAGCCCATATTTACTTCGTGCCTGTGTCTGTGTTCTTCCCGTGCTGGCCCCAGGTTTCCCATGCTCTTTTGTGTCTATGGGAGGTCTGCTTGTCATCCTAGGCCCAGGTCAGATACTCCTAAGGAGCTGCCCACCCTCCAGGTTTAAGGAGTCGGCCTTCCTCCTCGTTTTGCAGGCCTGGTGCGTGTATTTGTCTTTTGGGGGTCGCTATTGTTCGCATACCTCTCTCCCAGTAACTGTAAGCCCTGAAGGGCAGCGTTTGTGAATTTTCTCTGCCTTGCCTAATCTGGTACAGCGCTTGACATTATAGCTACCTGGAAAATGGATGTTGGACTAAACTGGATTTCTTGAATTGCCGTTGTGATTCTAAGATATTTTATATTTTTCTTGTGTTTGTTTGGAGTTCACCAAAAATGGCTACTAATTGACCTGTGCTTTCTAATATGTGAGAATGGAAACCAAAGTTTCCGTAATTACTACACCATTTCCAAAAGGCCTGTGGACGGACAAGTGTGATCACAACTAATATTTACTATGTTTCTAAAAACTTAGACTGTATAGATGTGAGTTTAATGAAAAATGCTAGAAGGTAAATGTATTGAATAAGTTGTATTTTTTCACTGCACATGGAGAAAAACAATCATGTACCCTTCTCCACGAGGTCGGATCCACACGCTGCGCTGCTTGTTTCTCGTTTCCTACCACGTATTTAAGGTCCTTCTGTCAGCTGCTGTTGTTTCCGATGTCATTACTGTGTTGATGTCAGTTTGGCGACTGCCTTCCAGCAGGATTTTCCTGCAGGTTTTATCTTGAGTTACCCAATAGACTGAATAGGAGTTATTCAGTAAATGTGATTGCCAAATGTCAGACCTTGATCTGAAAGTGAAACGTGACCAGTTACTGCAGACGACTGGCGAAGTTCATGCTGTTCTGCTTTTTGCTCATGTTAGCACTTTTACTAAGTCCCCTCAGCAGTCTTGAAGAGTCATGTTTTTAAAAATTATTATTCATTAAAACTTTGAGGGATTCTATTTTCTGTGAAACAGAGCATGATTTATCTCTAGTGTTGTGCTGGTGTTGGTGTTAACTACTTTCACAGTTGGTAGATTGTTTCAGTGTGTGTGTGTGTGTGTGTGTGTGTGTGTGTGCGCGCGTGTGTGTGTTTGCATGTTTATGCATGCGCTTTCAACCCTGTATGAACTTTTTGTTGTTGTTGTTTGTTTTTGGTGCTGGGGATTGAACTCAGGGCCTTGTGCTTGCAAGACAAGCACTCTAACCACTGAGCTAAACCCCCAGCCCCCCCCGTATGAACTTTTATTCTGAGAACTAGAAAAGTAAGTTGTGTAGCTCATCTCAAAGGCCGTCTAAGAATAAGGGCTTCGGCCATGTTCCAGTGGTATTTGATGGGGAGATACTGATGGAAATCACGCAAGTTTTATTGTAAATGATTCCGGTCATTAGATAGGTAGCGTTGATGAATAGGAGGTGAAAGATTGTATCATAGTGGTGATCAAATACTGTCATTTACTTCCCACACTCTAATACTAAAGTTTGTTGAGTGAGTATGTAAGTGTCGAGGCAGCCACAGGACCATGGGCAGCCACATCACTGCAGGTCAGACCCTGGCTCCCCATCCCCTGGGTGTGTCATGTTGGACAATGTGCGCATCCTCTCTTTGCCTATTTCCTCTCCTTACACTGGAGTTACTAGTAGTGCCTGCCTTTTACAATTATTGTGAAGACTAAATGAGCTAATGCCCACAAAAGCACCTAGAGTGGAACCTGTGAGATTATGACATTCACTTAAAAATGAAGATCTAGATTTTGGAATGACTTCCTATTTCCAATAGTATGGAACACATATGAGTATTTGTCAGAAGATAAGGGCACTGTAGGTTGACATTTTGTAGAGACCTATTATGCATTGTCAGCATTGTCTTTGTGGAACTGTGAGTCAAGAAAATTAAAGGCAACTGAAGACTGAATGAAATGCTCAGCATGTGTGGATTCATCTGGCACCTTTGTCCACCTTTATTGATCACAGAGAAAACCACTCACTTCCCCTGGACTGGTGAGTCTGGAAGCAGTTCTACCCTCTCAGATGCCCAATCCAAGAACTTGGACATTGCTCTGGATTTTCGTCCACTCTAGAGTGGATCGAGAATCAGAGCACTTGGCTGTCTCCCAGGACCTTCTTGCGAATCTCGTGAGCAGAATGACAGAAGTCCCGCTGAGGGACCCAGCGACCAGACAGACTGATGATCGAGATGCCATGTACCGCGACATACCTGTCTGATGCTGGGCGATTACTAATTTTAGTACTGGTTAATTCTCTAATTGGTGTTAACTAGAGAGGAGTCTTTTCTTCAAGTCTTATGGCTATGTTGAGCTATCATGGAGACTATAGTGTTACATGAGATAAATCAGACTCACAAGCTCAAGTATCACATGGCTCCTCTTATATGAGAAACCCTAAATGTAGATGAAAAGCAGAATAAAAGCTAGATAGTAAGACGGGGAAGGCAATCGAGAGATGGAGGGAAGGGAGGGTGGGGAGAGAAAGGGATGAAAAAAGGAATTAAGATGTGTTAAGTACATGTGCCAACCTGCACTGCAAACAGATACTACTAAAAAACACGTATGTTTGAATAAAAACTGTAAGATGAAATGTGAGAAAAGAATCTACCTAAAATACTTTTTTGGTGCATCTTATTTTATAAACAAATAGCGCTGGCATTTTTCACTTTTCGTTCCAGCGCATGGATTTCTTTCCACCCTTCCTGCTGTAGCCTGCAACTTGGAGAGGCTGTGAGCGGTGATGGATGGAGTGTCGATGTACGGTTGCCAAGGAAACATTTATTTTATTTTTTTTTACTTCACAACTGAAATTCACATAATTACTAATATGTGAGCTAACAGTGTTTTCTGTCACTTCTGACTTAGAACGTCTCTAAATTGCTAGGAGCATTTACTAATGATCACCTTGTTACTGCGTTTTCACAGGCCTGCGTGTATCTGTTCAGAAAATACCTCCCAGCCCAGCGTCCCCAGCACAATTGTCCAGGCCGCTGTCCCTCAACCCTCACTCCCGAGCTGCGCTGGCTCCCCCAGACCAGGGCCCAGCCGCTCTCACTCCCTTTCCAGGCTCAGTGTTTGTGTTGTGGAATCCGCTGCTGTCCCCAACTATGCCCCTCACTGAGATGTGACCTCGGGAGAGCTGCTTAGTCCGGGCCTCAGTTTCCCCACCTGTAAACTGTGTGTGTGGGGTTGAACCAGGCCTTCTGAGGCTCCTCCAGCTGTGATTCAGTCCCAGAGAGCCCCCAGGGGCACCCCTTTGCCTCGCCTTCCCCGACCTTCTGCCTGCTGCCGCCTGACCTCCTCGCCTGCAGGTGCCATTCCTACTCCCAACCTCCCGCCGGTGCGCTGGCTGCTGGCCTCACCTCCGCTGGCTCAGTCCCTTTCCTGGATTTGCCCCGTCCTGGCCCTTCGTTCCCCAGGCCCACTCCCTCCCCTGGGCTGGTTCTGCGCAGTTCTTTAGCCCCAGAGGAGCCGCCCGCTCCCGGTCTGTGAAACATCCCACCTCATCACTCCCCTAAATAGAGGAGGTGAGATCAGGGCTTGCAGCCTCAGGGCCTTTGCTGCCCTGCACAGCT
The DNA here is from genome assembly GCA_004026905.1 of Hystrix cristata. Classification (NCBI taxonomy): domain Eukaryota; kingdom Metazoa; phylum Chordata; class Mammalia; order Rodentia; family Hystricidae; genus Hystrix; species Hystrix cristata. The sequence continues at coordinate 19,744 of PVJO010009017.1, read as the reverse complement.
CTGTTGAAATGCTGATGCAGTTTGGAAGACTCATCTGTTAATATGCAGATTTCGTGACTTATAATCATGGTTTTACTGTCTTAAGTGTGTATGTTCTTTATATAAAGAACATTAGTGTTTATTTCCACTCAGAGAAATAATCTGTTCATTAAAAAAAATAATCAAGAAATCCAGAAAAGATATGAAGAGAAAATCAAGGTTGGCTGCAGTCTTCTTTCTCTGTGATGACCACGGTTGATACCTCAGGGTTGAATACTCATTGAGCGGCCTGGGAGGCTAACAGGTGCCTGTGCAGGCTGTGATGGGGTAGGGGGCACACTAAGCTACTGCAAGGAGTATTACTGCTCCGGGGATTTCAGAAGCAGACCAAAGTGTTTGCAAGCATCTTTCTTGGTACTTTTTGGTTTGCTGTTTAACTTAAACCAGAATTTTCTTTTTTTAGGGTGGGGGTTGCTATTTAGATTGTAATCTAGAAATAATCAGAGGTGACCCCGTTGTTCTATCAGGTCTGTGTGTCAGCTTCTCATGTTGCATGGGAGGTAATTTTGCTCCTGGGGCACAGGGTATGGATTTTGTGTGGTCTATTTTCCATTTAGATTCCACAAAGAATTTTTTCACACATAATTTAAATGCAACTCGAAATAGCTGCCCTTTAAAGAATAGTTCCTAACTAAATTGCATTGAATTATATAATTTATGTATTTTTATAATACACGTGTGTTGTACATTCTGTTTTTAAAAGCAAATTAGATTAACGTGCTGTTTATCCACTTCCAGCGATTCAGAAAGAATGAATTCTGTATGCTTTTGTCATTTATTATATTGCATGTGCGATTATATAATCGGTGTGGTGTTATGAGAGGTAAATTGACTGGGATCACGTTAACAAGGACAAAAGGCCGAAGTGCCTTCTTCTCTGAATTCAATTTGAGTTCCTTTCAAATTTATGTTCCAGTTGATAGATGATGAATCGAGTCTCGAGTGTTTTGCGAAAATATGGAGACAATTGCAGCCTTAAAATAGAATGCATTGTCCATCCGCCCGAATGTCGACTTCCTGGTCTGATGGTGCATCAGACCCATCCTTGGTATCTCGGGAAACGGTCCCTTGTGTTTATTGCCAAGGGCACAGCCTTCGCTTGGCAGGATTTTAATTGCTGTGTATTCTCCACTTTTGCAACCTCCAGGTTCTCTTATTCAAGTACCTTCCGTTGAGAGAGGGAAACTTAGTAAAGTTCGTCTGGGTTCACTGTCTTTGAAAAAGGAAGGAGAGAGACAGTGCTTCCTATTTACAAAACACTTTTTAATTTGTACGAGAAGCTCAGGAGGAAAGCTGCATCTGCTGAAGGTACGGGTCTTCCTTGCTGCCCTGCGAGTGTCCCCGCTCTGAGAGGGACTGAGGACCAGTCCACTGGGACTTTCCCATGCCGCTGCTGGCATAGACCAGATTGTTGCGACTGCTTAAAGGGGAGGTAGTGCGGGGTGAACATTCCATTGATACCGAGTTTTTTGCCACCTGGATTTAAAGTGCTAGAAATTTATTTTAGTGATGCATTACCATAAGGTGATATAATTGCAATCATAACCTGGACAAAATTAGTACTAGGTGACAACTGCCGAGCTACAAAATCTTGGCAAATCACTGCAGTGTACTGATGTAATATTTGCTAACTGCTCTTTTATCTAGGGCCCTATAGCTTGCTGCCCATTTTGTTAATAAAGTTTTATTGGGACACAACCAGACTCATTTGTTTGCATATTGCCTGTGGCTATTTTCATGGCAAAATGACAGATCTAATTGTAGAAATGATATGGCTTACAGAGCCTAAAGTATTTACTCTCTGGCCCATTTACAGGAAGTTCTGGGCTATCTAGTCCTGCCGTTATGATTACTTATAAATACAAAGCTGTGGTGATATTTTCCAGGTCTGAACCATTTCCTGGTTGGCAGGTCCAGCCCCAGGGTCACTGTGGTGCCGTCTAATCTCCCTTGGGTGGGTCACCACATTTTATAGACCTGGGAGCAGGAGTGGGGGGGAGGAGTTTCACTGACGTTGAATGAATTCTGTTCATTTGACATACCCAAGTTTCATTGTGGACTCTGAGAAGATGTTCATGGACTCTGCAGTTGCCATGCTTTCATCTGTGGCAACTGAAATACAGGTTTTGAAAATCAGAGCTTCCCAGCCGGCCCGCGTCCTCCAGCCTCTTACCGATGAATTTGTTTCCAGACAGGCGGGGTTCTCTCGCTCACCGACTGCACACTGATCGAGGAGCCAGACGCAGATGAGGACTGTGAGTCACTTTCTGTCACTGACTGTCGGGGGGGAATAAAAAGTAAAGCCCTGTGGCCTTTAATCTTTTGTATCCAGGAAGCACTGCCCAGGGCAGCAAGAGAGGAGTTGAGGGTAAACCCCCTGGGTCCTTCTTCCGTAGGTCATCGAAGCTGTGCGCTTTGTTAAACTGCCAGTGCATTGACTGCGCTACTGAAAGCCTCACAGCAGAGACATTTTAGTGGCAGGTGGAGAAGGAAGAGGAGTGGAATTCAGTCTTGGGTTTTGGGCTGGGGGCAGAACGCTTTGCCTCGAGTTCAGGCAGCCCTGGCATCCATCCCCAGCACTGTAAACCAAAAAGCTGAATGTTATACATTCTCAAATTAAAATAAACATGAACTAGACTGGGATCCTCAGCTATAGTAGCCTACTGGCCTCAGCCGCTTCATCTGCTATGAGTTTAATAAGACTTCGTAAAAAGAATTAAGAGGTGTTATGTACCAACTCCCTGCAGTGAGTGTGATCATTGTGTACTGCAAGCGTGTACTATTAAAAATAAAATTAAAAATACAAGGAGGCCTTCCTCGTGCCTGAGAAGCGGCACGCCTGCTGACACCAAGTTCTGAACTTGAATGCAGAGCTGTGAGCAGCGGCGTCCCTCACACTTGCACGCGGATCTCATTGTTGGGCTTCTGTGTATTGCAGCCAAAGGTTCTGGGCACGTGTTCGGGCACCTGGACTTTAAGATAGTGGTGGAGCCTCCTGATGCTGCCCCGTTCACTGTGGTCCTGCTGGCACCTTCGCGCCAGGAGAAGGCGGCCTGGATGAGCGACATCAGTCAGGTAAGCAACAGGCTTGGCCATAATTTTTAAAGAATTTCACAACATAAACATTTCATGAGACTCTTTAGAGCTGTTTTATTTTAATTCAGGATTTGTGTGTGGCTGAATAAAATGTGGTGTGTATACACAGTGGAGAACTAGTTAGCCATGAAGAGGGATAAATTTGAGTCATTGGTAGAAAAATAGATGGATCTACTGAGACCATGACACTGATGAAATGAATCAGATACAGAAAGATAAAAATCACATGGTTTCTCTTATATGAGATCCAAAATACAAATAATTTAAAGAGCAAAATAAAAGAGCTATAATAAAAAGAGCTTTAATAATAGGAAACAGGGAAGTAGACTTCAGAGGTGGGGAAGGGCCTTGGGGAAGGGGAAATAAAACTGATCTAGATACAATATGATGCCCCAAGGTGCGTGCTGTTACTGTGTATCACAGACATATACTGATGATGAAAAGACATCACATCTGGTCACCATCGTCACTTCTGTTGCTGTTTATCTTGACTGGTTGTCACTGCTGTTGTTTTCTTGGGGTTAGCATTTACCTGAAATGCAGCGATGGCATTTTCCTTCTTGGGCATTTTGTGCCAGCTGCAGATATAACAACTGTGCTGGACGGGGCTGGAATTGTCCTGTTGGTGGTAAATTCTCCAGTGACTCTGGCAGGTTTTTTTTGGTGCTGGCGATTGAACTCGGGGCCTGGTGCTTGTGAGGCAGGTGCTCTACTGCTGTGCTAAATCTCTAGCCCCATCTGGTAGATTTTGTAATTTGTTCCTCAAGTAGGCAACTGATGGATGATAAAAAAAAAGAACAGTTAATCAGAGCTGTGGTGAGAGATCATACACTAAGGAATGAAAAAAGACACTGTCCGTTGTATAAAATATGAAAATGAGCGTCTGTATTTCGTGTAGAAAAAATTATGGGCCAGAATTGCTTACCTTTCTGGGGTCAGCAATGCCCAGCTGGGGAACTGCTGCATTTGTTAACGTAATGCTGCTATTTAGAAAGGTGTCGTGATGGGTTGGGCTTCCTGAATTCAGACTCCACATGAATTTTGGCTCTGTTTGCTAATATGGGGAAAAAGTGAATCTGTGCAAGGAAAATGTTAAAACGAAGCTTTGAGAGCCTGTGGTGGCTCCCACCTGCAGTCTCAGCTGCTCAGGAGGATGAGCTGGGTGATCACTTGAGCCCAGGAATTGAAGGCCAGCCTGGGTGACATAGTGAGTCCCTATTTTAACAAACAAAATCAAGCCTTAATTTAACAACTGTCTTAGTTACTTTTTTGTCGCTGGGACAAAGTACCTGACACCCATCACTCGAAGAGAAGTTGTTTTGGCTCCTGTTTCTAGTCTGTAGCTGTCCGGCATCAAGGCAGGAAGGACACAGTGGAAGGGTTTGGTGGAGGAGAGCAGCTCACATCATGGTGGCCAGGAAGCAGAGAGCAAAGGGAAGAGCTGGGGGCAGAACACACTCCCAGGTCACACCCCAGTGACCACCTCCAACCCGGCCCCACCTCTTAGCAGCACACTACTCACTGACTTATCACTGAATGAATCCACTGATGTATAACACGCTCAGGATCCAGACCCCTTCCCAAAGCCCTGCCTCTGAGCGCCAGAGTTTGGGGGACCTCCTAGATCTATCTACACCTAAGTAATATCTTCCAAAGTCATTACCTTAAGACGTTTGGAACGACTGGGAAAGGTAGACATTGTGGATTTCCTTCCATTTCTTCTATTTTGGAAGACCTCACAGCAGTGAGCCTTGGTTGGAGACATGCACTCTACCACAGTTCTTTAGATAGCTTTTTTTTTTTGTTTTTGAGAGACTAAAAATTGAGGAGAAGTAGAGAACGAATGGCAGTAATCATTCCTATCTGTTAAGGGAGTTTTACAGGCTTCATCTCATTTAACCTTCGCATCACATTCTGAAGGCAAACAGAGGAGTATCACTAGTCCCATTTCACAGGTGATGACCCAGGTCTGGAAAGCCAGGCGCTTGCTAAAAGTTACACAGCTGCACCGAGTCAGGACTCCCATCAAATCCAAGTCTTCTTTTTTAGTTCCGTGTAAGTGTGCCTTATGCAGAATCTTCACTTACGTAACCCGAGGACTGCTCTGAGGGCGAAGAAATAGCTGGAACAGGAGCCATTTCTTCTCCGGCTGAAAGGGGAATGAAAATGTGGTACTTTCATAACTCTTTACGCATAACTGCATCCTCGTAGTGACGTATTAATAGCACTTCCTTTAGCTCCGCGCCACATCGGTTGATAACCTCAGAGTCTCCCCTTGCTCGTGACGTGGCTATTACCTGCCGAAGCTCTGCACCCTTACTGACTCTCTGAGGCTTTATGGAGGCCTCACCAGCCGTGTGCTGCTGGCTCGGGCAGGTGTGGGCTGGTTCCTGCTCCCCAGGAGACGAGCTGGCTGCGGGGAAGGAGCGGGGAGGCGGCTCCATGCAACAAGATTTGTAGGTGTTGTGGAGCCAAGACAGGTGGGAAGGACAGGAAGAGGAGGGGCAGGCAAAGGTGTTTTTTCAGCTGCTGCTACCTTCTGCTGAGGAGTCACCAACTCTGATCCTAAGATTCGGAGTCTAGCAGAACCCCCGTGACTTCCCAGGCTGCACTGCGGGGTGGTTGGAAGACCTCTGGAGTACATGAGTGTCTCTGTGCTGGACCTTGAAAGAGAGGAGCCTCAAGTTCTGCCTGCCACACACATCCTTCTCTTTACTTAGACTGCAGTTTATACGTGTTCAGTTTCCTCCTTATTTGTTGCTATGGCCACTATGTAGCTTAGCCAAAAATTACGCCAGATTCCATCTGTGGTGGAAGGAAGTGCACAGGATGCGGCATCTCTCAGAATGGTGGTGGGGCCCTCACATGAAGTTACCGTCTTCAACACGATCTTTGTACCACGTAGCTTTTGGCCTTTCATTCATTCAATGAACATATTTATGTGAGTCCAGTGTGCCAGGGCACCTTTCTGGGGACTTGTCGCACATCCCGAGCAAAAGAGTCACCAGCAATGAATTCCCAGACCTTGTGTCACTTACATTTGAGTGTGGCAAGGCCTAACATGCACAGGAAATGTGGTGACTGAGTGTGTGCTATTTATGTTGGAAGGCGGTAGGGCAGGCGAGGGCTGCTGGGGTTGGTGAGACCTGGAGAGGCTCCACGTGGTGGCTGTGTCACTCTGGAGACCTTTAAGTGAAGACCCCGTGGGCTGTGGCGACCTCATGTGCACATGCGAAGAGATGAAAGTCTCCTAAATAAGGAAGCAGCAATGATGAAGATCCTAGAGCAAGAGAAAGCTGCGTATCGTGATGAGTTCCATGTAAGCCGACACGGCTGAATTGGGGTGTACGAGAGGGATACTAGAAATGTCAGAGGTAACCGGACAGATCAGGGACACGTCTGCGCCAGTGACGGGGCTTTTGCTTGTGCTGAGCCAGATGGAAGCTGTTCGGGGACTGGAGCAAAAGCATCCATGCTCGAGCCTGGTTAGAAGGCTCCCTTCTGCTGCCACGGGGGTGGGCTGAGGCTGAGGCGGGCAGAAGCAGGAGGTGGGCCACCTGGGTGGTCAGGTCACTGGGAAACAGGTGTAGGGCTGCCGACTAGGTGGCTGCAGGGGGGCTGGAGAGAAGGCTCCTGGGTCTGGGTCGGGCGGAAGGAAGAGCCAGCAGCATTTTATCATGAATGGGATGTGGGGCGGGAGAGGAAGAGAAGTCAAGGACAACACCAGGATCTTCACCCTGCGCCACCGCAGGGATGGAGAAGGCTGCTGCGGAAAGAGGTTTATGGGGGAAATTGCATGTGCATTCCTGAAAATTTGTTGCTCTTTCAAGTATATCTCTGGACATATTTATTATTCATGGGATGAGCCTACTGAATGCTTGTAAGTATATGTTTAATATTTTATCAGGCATATAGAAAATATGGACACAAAATTGAAGCAGAATGTGTGCCACTCTAAAACGTTTACTGAAGTATTTCCCATAGGTATCCCCTGTGAGAGTTCTGCTTGAATGCGGGTTTCCGAACCCACACTGTGGCTGCCATTCCAGCCTGCCCAGGCTGAGCGAGCCCCACGGGTCACTGCTGTGCGGTTGTGGCACCACGGTCCCGGAGGACGCACTGCCTCCACCTCTGCATTGCCCACGACCGCGTTGTGCAGAAGTGACTCTACAGTTTGGCTCCCAGTGTATGCACACTTGCGCAGGGGGGTGCTGGGGATCAAACTCGGGGTCTTATGCTTGCCAGGCAGGCGCTCTGCCACTGAGCTAAATTCCCACCCCTGCATACATTTTTAACTTTGTTTCTTCTTTATACATTCCCACATAGTTTTCATTTTGGTTTCTTCCAGTGTGTGTGTGTGTGTGTGTGTGTGTGTGTGTGTGTGTATGTGTGTGTGTGCGCGCACGCGCGTGTGTACATATACATTTTGCTATATTAATTTACTAGTTTTATAGCTTTTTCAGAATAATTGATCACTGAGCATGTAAGCTGTTTCCAGGTGTCAGGATTAATATATAATGTGGTGTGAGACCGCTTTGTGCAGGAATTTTTGCCCTTTCAAGGTCCCCCGTTAGTATTTACTCCCCGGCGAGTGTCCGACTGGCATGGAGAGGATGCTTACTTCATGATTTCATGATTCATGACTTGAGAGACCATAGTAATTCCTTCATGAAATATAGAACTCATCATTTCAGCACACCGTCAGTAAAGTGTCTTTCTCCTGAGTCCTGCTGGAGCTGACTTACGTCATAGCTATCACATTTTCCTGTATAATGGAAAAATGGTTTGCCTTCTAGTGGTTTTAATTTACATTTCTGTAATTATCAATGAGATTAACATTTCCCCCTGTTCCTGTTTTATGTCTGTTTACACCAGATGGACATTAAATCACTGGAACGATTCATATAGACCAAGAAAATGAACATTCTCTTTCAATTCCAGTTTGAATATGTTCTCCATTATTTTATCTTTTAAGTATTTGTCAATATTTATTTTTCTAAACCTTAAATATTCTGTGGCTTCATTTGAAGCCACCTCGCTAAGCTGTTGTCCCGTGTTATGCTAGTCGCACAGGATTCTTATTTAAGATAATAAAGTGGTTCCTGAGTATCAGTATGATCCTGGCTTCACATAAGGAATTCTACAAAATTTAAAACTCCTGGTTTTGCCAGGTCTTTCTCTCTGGAGCTGTAATTTTAAGTGGGAACAACTGCTTGAATGATTAATTACACCTTTAGTTGTACCAGTGAGGCCATAATTAAGTGTTGGCGCCTCCAGCAAAACATGCAAGGAGATAATGGTCTCAGAGCATAATTTGTCCCCTTTTTATCTATTTATAGGGAAAGATCCGAGGCTGAAGGTTTGACCATTCATTTCAATATAGTGTATTCATTTACGCGTGTCTCACTTGTCATACCTGGATTTTGCCATAATTATGAGTATGAACTAAATGCAGAATTAAAGTTCACATGTGAACTTCTGGGTCGGGGCAGAAATTCTGTATTTTGTGCCAAGTTTGTAGACACTGGACATGCTTTCTCCCTTAAAATAGTTTTTTCTGAGATCAATGGGAATTTTCTACTTTAGTCTAAAAACAGTGAATTAGAAGGAAAATGGAATCTAACCTTTCTTCTTGCTACTTGGCAGTATTGAGAAGATGAAAAACTGTACAATGGCGTGCTAAATGGTAAGCTTTAGCTTCAGGTGCCTTGTCAAGCGAGAAGTGGTTCTCAGCAGTGTCGGCCCGCCGCGTCCATGTTTGCAGGTGTTTGTACATGTGAGGGTGCTTGGATGTCCTCGTCACTCAGACCCGAGTGGGGCTGTCCCAGAGCTGGGCCTCCCTCTTGTTGGCCTCTTCATGTCAGGATCCACTGTAACTTTCAGAAATTCAACACAACATTGAAGATGTCTGATGCCTGCTTATTTCCATACATTCCTTCTTAACTGTGTGGATTGTATTCATTTTCCCAGGACTCCACTGCCTCTCCCAATGACAGATCCATGGGCAAAGAATCACGCATACATTCGGCCCTTAGTGCATGGGGGGTGTTCCAGGATCCCCAGGACACCCAAATCTTAGGGTGCTCAAGCCCTTACAGAAAGGCGTGGCTTTTGCACTGAACCTACATGCAGCCCGCTGCACACTTTAGGTCATCCTGAGATGCTGTGTCATACCTAACATCATGTAGATGCTTGTAGGTAGTTGTACTTGATTGTTTAGGGAACAATGACAAGAAAAAAAAATCTGTGCATGTTTTACAAGATGCACATTTCCCCCCCAAATATTTTCGATCTACAGTTAATTTCATGGATGCCAGACCCAGGTACATGGAGGATCAGTTGCTCATGCCACACCTTCCCCCATAGCATATTCACATTACACACTTGCACAGACAAATTCCACTGTCACTGGAAGTGTTTCTAGGGTGGTACCCTTTGTTCACTGCAAAGGGAAGTGAGAGAAAGCTAGACTCCTGTGACTCCCATTTCAAGCGTGGACATTGCAAGACTGTGCCCTCTGTGGAATCCAAATTTAGAGTTTTATTCCTTGGCCCCAGGAAAGAAATGAGGGCATTTGTCTTTGTCTTCAATTCTTAAAAATATCCTTTGAAAAATGAATACGTCTTGTGTATGAATTTTAAATTCAGATATATAATATTCACGTGGTGTAAAAATCTCAAACTAAGAAATGATTATAAAAAGAACTTTCGACTATTGAAAGAAATATCAAGAAAGTTGTAGAAGCAAACACAAATCTACTCCATTAGCAATGCTTCTACAAACCAGGGCTTGTGACATGAACTGAAATAAAAAATCACAAATCCCTTGAGAAGTATGAACAAGAGTCGGAAGACACAGGGAGCAGACAGATTAGGATTAGGGGAACTTCAGGTAACAGGGTGACAACTTGGAAAGGACAGTAAAGTAATAGTGTTTGAAATATAATAGAACTATGAAAGAAAGGGGAAAGGATCTGAGAAAGAGGATGACACCATTAGGAAAGAATTGATCATTGTGTAAAAAGGACATGGCTCATCAGTCAGTGAACCAAAGAGAAAATCTGAAAATGAAACTATAGATCGCAAAATAGAATTCACTGGAGATGCACTAGAGACAGCAGGCCAGTTGCAGCTGACTGGAAGATTAAGAATGAAATAATGGGCTAAAAAGAAGGAAGAAGGAAAATATGAAACAGATTCAGAGAGTAGAGTTGGAAGGGGCAACATACCTCTCCTGGGAATTTCGGAAGGATTTGAGAGAATATATAATAGTCAGTCTTCAAAGAGAAAATGGGCAGGATTTTTCAAAGTGGATAACAATGTGAGTCCTCACATTCAAGAAACATACCGAATTCCAAGCTGCATGTACTCAAAATAAAACCCCATCTAGGCACATCGAGGTGAAATACAGAAGACCCAACACAAAAGGACAGATGTAAAAAGGTAGAAAGACAGGTTGCCTATGAAACATTAAAAGATAACAAAGGGAGATTTTTTTTTTCACAAGGAGAATGTAAGAATAGACTTTGAATCTTTACAGAAGCAGAAAAATGGAAACCTCTTGAAAGAACATCTAGAAGAGGTTGGCAGAACGGACTGTCCAGTGTGCGTAGACCACGGAGTGTGCACAGTTTAAGGCGAATGAGCTCTACAGAGAAAATGAATGAATCCCAAGCACCGTCGGGCGGAAAAACAAGTATCTGTGCAAATCTTAAAAATACAAATAATATTGTGTATTGCGATGGGCAAAAATATATACATATATAAATAAAAGAAGAGAGAAGGGATAGGAGTGATGAAAGGTACCATCAGCGTCAAGAAAGTGGGTACTTCTGGGCTGGAAAAAGCCTAGTGAAAGGAGGAAGTGGGGTTAGCTGTGTCAGCGGCGATTTATAGCCTTAAAAGAAGGATCTACAGTATGGCAAATACAGCAAAATGTTGGTATCATTACATCTAGGTAGCTGGGAGATGGCTGTCTCATTCTTTTCTATATGTTTGAAGAGTTTCATAACCAAAAATAAAAACATTAAAATGAAAAATGAAAGTCTACATTTATTTCCTTTTTGACTCTCTCTCTTAAGTGCCGTATTATGAATCACTATATTCATGAAGAGACAGAGGTGAGAAAAAAACCCACAGACCTCCTCCGTTCTATTTCTTAAATGAATAGCGATCTATTTAAAAATTAAATAGCTTAATAGTATCTTTTTTGCGATAGTTAATTTTCTAACATTAAGTGTTATTTTCTCTTCCCAATTTTCTTTGCCGGGATCACATGTTTTTTAAGAAATGAAACATTTCAGTGTGTTTTCATATTAGGTGTGAAAAAGAAAGGTTTATTTTCCATTGCTCCGTCCAGTTTCAGCAGCTTCTTCTTCAGCTGCTCGGGTGTGTGCTGTTTTCCAGCCTCTCCTGTTTGTCCCTGCAAAGTCCCATCCTGAGTGGCTGACCCTTCCACAGGCCAGAGGCAGATGTGAGGCGGAGGAGGGAGGCGCCTGCTCTTGATGCGGGAGATAGGAAAGAAAGGTCCATGTTGGGCCCTGGAGCAGGCTCATCTCTGCACCTTTGTGCTCGAATCACACCTCTGGAGGCCTGTGGTTGCCATGGCAGCAGGTTGTGTCTCCTGGGCAGGTGAACTGGGCAGACTGGATTTGAGACCCCTTTTCCTCTTGGTTCCCTTGTCCAAGAAGCAAGGGCTTAACATTACGGTCTCAAGGTGCATTCAGTCTCCTTCAGATGACCCAAGTTAATCTTTCTTTATGGCAGAGTGATGCTCCATTGTATATAAATACCACATTTTCTTTATCCGTTCATCTGTTGATGGACATACAGATTGACAGCCATTGTGAATTGTGCTGTTATAAACGTGAGTGTGCATGGATCACTGTAATAGGATGTCTTTAACTTTTTCAGGAAGATACCTAGAAGAGGAATAGCTAGGTGAAATGAAATTTCTAGTTTTAGTTTTTTGAGGAATCTCCACACCGATTTCCATAGTGGTTATACTAGTTTACAGTCGCACCAACAGTGGAGGAGGGTTTTTTTTTCCCCCTCTCTAGCCTCACCAGCATTTGTTATTATTTGATTTCTTAATGTTGGCCGTTCTTTCTGGAGTAAGATAGAATCTCAGTGTTGTTTTAATTTGCATTTCTCTAATGGGCAGAGACATTGTCAGACACACAAGCATAAATATCACATTGTTTCTTTCATATGAGAAGCCCAAAATATAAGAGCAAAATAAAAGATAGATAATAGGAAAGAGAGAGATATTTTCCAAGAGAAAGGGACCAAGAGACGGAAGGAAGTATGGAAAGCGAAGGGGACTTAGAGAGAATGAAGATGTGTTATGTCGATGCATAACTCCCCACAAGGAGTGTAACCACTATGTACTGCAAATATGGGCTAATAAAAAACTGAAAATAAAAAAGAAGCAAGAGCTGGTCCTCCTCTGGCCTCCAGAAGGAGGGGAGAGGCACAGTGGGCTCGCAGAGGTGTCCCTAGGACCCTGCATCTGGGGGTCCCTTAGTGCTGACAGCTACAGAATGCTCTCTGTCCCCCTCCCCTGAGTTGGCCTCAGAGGTGTGCGACGCCCTTTGAACTCGTCCCCAAGGCCACAGGCGCTGGGTTCCAGACTCGGGACTCCCCGAGGTCCTGTGTTCCCCCGGAGGTAAGTCTCCAGTCTGCGGCATCCTGTCCAGGCTGCTTCTCGTGCCCCGGCGTGTGACTCTGGCTACTTCCTCTGCCCAGCGACTCTTCAGCTGGGCTCCAGGCAGCAGGTAGCTGCTGCTCCGGCCGTTCCTCACACCAGTTCTTGTGGATGCAGCCGCCGAGTCATCACGTTACTCGCCTAGAACGTGGCAGGAAAGGGAAGGGACATTGCTCATTTCCCACAGCTGTTGGCAAATGCCCGCTTCCTGTGCTGGCCGTTCACGGATGTCCCATTGGACACCCCGTGTGGAGGGCCGGAAAGGCTCTGGAGCAAAGGGCCCCTCCCTTGTCTCCCTGACTTTTGCAGCTGCTCTTCCCACGGAACCCTTCGCCCCACACTCCCCACCTGGCCTGTGGCCTGCTGAGAGCACAGATCACTTAACCCACATTTCCCACTGGGGCTAGGAAGGGGGCCTTGATAAGGGGCCTGTATTCCCTTTGAAGCCCCTTCTCTCTCCGTCCTCATCTCTTTGCACTTAGCCTGGTATTTGTCACAGGCTAAGTACTTAAGTGCAAGTGGGGGACAGCCTTTTAATAAATGCCACATCAGGAGTGCATCTTAGTGCTGTTGAAAATTAGACAGACTGGTTCTGGTTAAGCTCTGTGTCACTCAAAAGACATTTGGCCGTTCCTTATGACTTCTACGGGTACATTTCTCTCAGAAAAATTTTAGATTGCCCTGTAGCAATCATCATTTTGGTATTTTACCTTGGCTTTTTTTCTGTTTGGTTTATGCAGTAACTCACCCATTTCATCATTTCTTCAAAATGTTTATCTGCCCCTGCTCTCTGTGATGTGCCTTACAGGAAGCTGAAGCAGAATGTCGTCCTTTCTAGGCCTCTTGTCCCTCCCTTTTCCCCAGTGAATCCCCCCGAGATGAGTGTGCATCTTCCAGCACCCAGGAGCTAGTGTCTTCCAACTGCCTCCTTTCGGAGAAGCCCAAACTGCAGCTCCTCTTCCTGTGACCTGCCTCCAGCTGGGGTCTACGGTCCTCAGCACAGGGACCTGCCAGCCCCGGGCTCCCTCTTCCTGGGTGTCCCCAGCATGCAGCTGGACTACTGGCCCAACAGAGGCGACAGACAGCCTGGCTCACTGGGCAATGCTGACGACGTAACGGGACGTGTGGGATCCTGCAAGGTCGAGACTTGGGGGCTCCTGCTGCCCACGACTTTCATGAGCTAGGATGGGCGACTCAGGGTTTGCTCGGCTGTGGAGGAGCATCCCATACCTCTCCCTGGAAAGCGCGAGGCCCGTGCTTGGAACCAGGCAGCAGAGGCGGGCAGGTCTCTGAACCAGGCCCATGGGGTCGCCTCCGGAGTGTCCACTAGGAATTGTACTCTTATCCAGCATCACCAGAGGCTATGAAGATTCGTTGTAAAACTTGTAATTGTGAAGATACCATGGGCACATTGTTCAGTATTTTCTTTCTGAAAACTTGTCGGATTGTTTTTCTCTGCTCTCAGACTAGATTAGTTGAACTTCTGCTACTAGGTGAATTTTGCACCTGATCCTGTGTGCCTCTTTGAGTTGGCTGCTCCAGAACTCAACTAATTGTTTTTTCAATTTTTATCTTTATTAGTCCACGTTTGCAGTACATGATTATATTCCTTGTGGGGAGCTGGTGCATGTGCACAGCACATCTCAATTCCTTTTTTCATCCTACCCGCTTCTCTTCCCCTCCATCCATCCCTTGACACCCTTTATCCTTCTTTATGGCAGAGTAGTATGCCAGTGTGTATAAATACCACATTTTCTTTATCTAGTGTTCTGTTAATGGACATATAGGCCGCTGCTTCCAAGATTTCGCTATTGTGAGCTATGCCGCTGTAAACATGGGTGTAGGTGTGTCACTGTAACATGATGTCTTTAACTCTTTCTGGAAGATACCTAGAAGAAGGATAGCTGGGTGGAATGGAATTTCTAGTTTTAGTCTTTTGAGGACTCTCCACACTGATTTCCATAGTGGTTGTACCAGTTTACATTCACACCAACAATGCAGATGGGTTCCTTTTCCCCACAGCCTCACCAGCTTTTATTATTTGATTTCTTCATTTATGCCCATTCTTTCTGGAGTAAGCTGGAATCTTTTTTTTTTTTTAATTTTTTTATTATTTTTACCAAGAACATGTATTGGTACATTGTATACATAATGATCATAATCAACATGGTTATTTTGTACCTGTACATGATACATCTTGGTTCCCCCCCCTCCCCCCTTCCCCTCCCCTCCCTCTTCCTCCTCCCCTCCCTGGAATCTTAATGCTGTTTTAATTTGCATCTCTCTCGTGGCCCGCGATGTTGAGGATTCTTTCATATATTTATTGACCATTTGTACTTCTTCTGAGAAGTGTCTCTTTCAGTAGCCCATTTTTTTGATTGGGTCTTTTATTTTGGGGGTTACAGTTATTGTGAGTTCTTTGTATATTCCAGGCATTAGTCCTCTGGCTGAGGAGTAGGTGGCAAAATGTTTTTCCAACCTGCTTCTAGCAAGTTTGTTCAACATAATGTGTGTGTGGTAGCTTCATCTTACGCTTCTCGCTCTTTATGCACGTCCTCTCTGGTTCTCCCACCTGTCTTCACTTTTGTCTCATAGAAGTTTTTGTAACCTACCTTGTAGGGACAAGATGCTATATAAATTCACCTATAACCCAACTTATAGTGAGGTAGCCATAGTTATTTGCATAAAAACATAACTCAAAATTCCTTCTAGATGTGTCATGTAAGGAAAGGGCTTGGAGGGCAGCTTTAAAATACTTTATTTCCATAAGTTGGGATCATTTATACCCAGTAGTTGAAATAATGGCATAACATATGAGGAAAACAAAATTCGAAGGAAAAATAAATATGAAAATGGCTGAGACTCAGTAGGCTGAAAGGTCAAGGACTTCTAGTGATCTGGCTTCCTGCACACATGCTCACTCTCTTATCAGGTGTTGGGTGCAGCTGCGGTCGGGTCCTTGGTGAGGTCATACTGCAGTCCGGTTCTTTGTGCCATTTAATTTCAATCACGCAGCACTACGTGGTGTTCTGGTGACTCTAGAAGCAATTTCTGACTTGAAGAATTGTTGACATGTGTTTGCTGAAAGGGAATATTTGAAATAATTCAAAATAAAACTCTTCTGTAACCCAAAGTAATCAAAGAGGAAAATTTTAAGTTGATAAAGACCTAGATATAAATAAAGAAAACAGAAAATTAGCAAAAGTTCTTGAGTTCTCCCCTTAGAAAAGAGAGAAAGATGCCATCGGGCTTTGAATGTGCCAGAAATGGGAAATTGCACATTCCCCCTCACCAAGCCAACATGGTGCCAATAGAAACTGCTAGACTAAGTGGTAAAATGTGGGCTTGCATTGGCAGAAGGGCTCCGAGCACAGGCACAGAGCTTGCTGTTCAGACGAGATAAATCCCACCATTTCTAGTCTGCGTCCTTCTCTCTCACCTGGAGGCAGAGAATGCACAGCACAGGGTGCTCCCGGTCAGAGGTGTAAACCTCCCACCTGGCGCTGGGACTGCCAGAGCACGTGACCTGTGACACGGTGGTCAGAGTCTTGGAGAAGACACGCCGGGAACACGAGGCCCCGTGTCTTTCCAGGTCCTGTCAGCATTGTGGTTGATGGACAGTTTTGGTGGATGGATATTGGGTCTGTTCATCCGTGATGTGTGTGTGTGTGTGTGTGTGTGTGTGTGTGTACACAGGTGAGAAATTAAACATTTCTGAGAATATGTGATTGGCCTGGCTTCATGTGGGTTTTAACTGTCTCTGTTAATTTCGCAGTGCGTGGACAACATACGCTGCAATGGCTTAATGACCGTCGTCTTTGAAGAGAACTCCAAAGTTACCGTGCCGCATATGATTAAGTAAGTTCAGTAACCTTTTCCCTTCCATTTAACTGAGATCAAATCGGCAGACAGGAAACCTTGAGTAAAATACAGCTTCAGTAGGGCTGTGTGTCTTGTCGACACTGTTTCTTGACAGTCGTGTGACGGTTCATGTTATGCCGTTGTAAATAATAAGGCCATCCAATGGCTTTTGGATTCGATTTGTTAACCTGCACCCTAGAAAGACTGTTCTTCATACTGTCGCATATGCCTTCACTCCAGGCAAAATCCCAGCAAGATGTTCAGTATAAAAAAACTGAAGTGTGGCAGCCAGCTGTGTCCGTGGTCAGAAGTGGGCAGCAGTGTGGTGCCTTACGTGGCACCCTCCTGTGGGTAGGAACCTGTCGCTCAGGTCTGGCAGTAGAGAGATGTGTAGTTGTTGAACACAGCTAATGGGAACCGGCTGACTGGATCACGGAAGCTTCTGCCCACTGCTGCCTCTGATTTGGCTCAGGGGCCATGTCTGGGCTTGCATCCTGCTTGGTCTACATCTCCACAAAGCGAATCCTGCCTCTCAGGGGGACTCTAGCATCCGCATGGGTCTCTAGACTTCAAGAGGGGACGTTCCATCACTGACTGTCTTAGTCGCTTTCTCATCACTGGGATGCCATACTCAACGCCCACACCTTAGAGGAGAGGTTTATTCGGGCCCGTGATCTTACCCATCATCGGCTGGCTCCAAGGGAGGAAGGTGCGGTGGAAGGACCTGGGGGAGGAAGAGGGCTCACATCAAGGTGGTCAGGAGGCAGAGAGGGAAGGAGGAGGTGGGGAGGGAGGTGCTGTGTAACCTTCCAGGCCCCCAGTGACCTGCCTCCAACAAGGCCCCACCTCCAGCACCAAGCCGTGGATAGCAGCCTCTGTGGGTCCGCAGGCCACAGCCGGGTGTAAACCCCAACACGCGCTGGGTTCTGAAGCTCTGTATTGATGTGTTTGTCTCCATACACTATTTTGTTTTCAGTTCAGAAATTGTTCTGGGAGAGTTCTGAAGTAGATCAGATTGTTCCTTACTCTCATTTTCTGGGTTATTTTCATTCTCAAGTCTAAGAGCAAAGCATATTTTTGAAAGCAATTTCGTTAGATCTTTTTAAACAAAAGTTATTTGAAACTAAGGTCTGTTTGGCTTTTTTGCCATCTTCTGTGGCTATTTTGAGGTCTAAACTGTGTGTGCTGAAACAGTAAGAAATGTGAACTTCGGAAGAAGGGCGACTTTCCTGTCCCGGAAGCTGACGCTGCAGTGAGCAGGACCCCGGCAGTGCTGGTGGCAGGGTTGTTAATGACCGTCCCTGACCGAGGCAGGGACACAGCATCGATGCTGCAATTTGTGTGTGAAATGTGATGTGTAGGAGAACGACAGTATTTTAATTATTAGTCAAATTCTAGAGTATTTTGGGGATGACCATTTTTAAACTTTGGGGCAAAGGTTCCTTTTGCATTCAGTGGTCTAGAATTTTCATTTAGCACTGTTAAGAGACAGAGCCCTTAAAAATGTGTGATGCTAAGATTAAGAACCAGTATAGAATATTACATCAAGAGACCCAAATTATGACTTCATTTCTGAACTCACAGCATTGGGCTGGAATTATTTCACTAATATCTGACTGCGGGATTCTAGTATTAACCTTTCTCAGAGTGACGTGTCTGAGTTCCATTGCTCAGCCAGCTGCAAGGCCCAGCTCTGGCCTCAGAATGAGAAGTTGAGACAGACTTGCAGTCAGGGTAGACGGCCCCGGGGCCGCTGTTTGTCCATCCGCTTTGCACACATTTTGCCGACTTATCAATGGGTACAGCACTGAGCAGCACGAGGGAGCCCGTGTCTGGCGGTGAGGCCCTCTGTCCACCCTCCAAGCCTGCACTACACTCAGGGAGTTACTCTTTCTGGTTTTCCTGGCCGCCTCCAGCCTGGCTGTCCTCAAGCAGAGGGGGGGAAGTGATGTTTCGGTCCCTCTTCGGCACTGAACTCTGTTTTTGCTTCTCTGTGCCGCGGGTAAAGCCAACATTTTCCAGAGTTAAAAGAAGAAACTATGCTGCTGTAACCATCCATGTCTTATTGCTGACATGCTGTCGCAGCCCTCCCTTCCTTTAAAACTGCTCAGTTATAACAGATGATCTGGTTTTGGTCTCTTGTGGTCGCTTCTTCTGTGTTTATCGAAAAGGAGTTTCTATTACCATAGGAGGCTTAAGTAACACACTCTGGCTTTCTCCAGAGTCCCTTAGGAAATAAAGTAAGATCCTGCTCAGTGTAATAAAAGAAAATTAAGTAATTTCATAATATTTAATTTCTTTTCTCAAAATGAAAATGTAATCATAATTTTGAAGGACAGTCATGTAATCAGTTTAACTTAATTTCATGCTGGCTGTAACATATTTTCTTTCTCCCAGTGCTTTGAACAAACTAATTATACTGTAGTTAAAAGATTCAGAGCTCAAAACGACGATTAGAATGTAGAATCATGGCCCTTGTCGGGGGACAATGTCCTCTGGGCTCCACCTTTCTGTTCGTAATATCTGACCGTGGCTTTCTTAGAAATGGAGATTTTGGGTGGAAACAGTGGGAGAAAAGCCATTATTTATTCAGGCATCTTTGGGACAAATTGACGGATCCATCAAAGTTGCTCAGGCCTTTGACAAGCGAGAAAATTGAGAACCAGAAAAATAAAATCAGTGGAGGCTCATACAGTGAGGGAAGGAAAGAGCCGCACTGTTTGCAGCCATCTCACAACGTGCACTTGTGTGTTTTCGAGCTTGATAACTTGGAGCCAAGAGGCCACCTTGGGCCAGCTCCGCAGTGGGCTCGGCTGGTCACCGAAGATGCCTGTTCAGGGCTGCAGGAGCAGAGGTTCTCTCCGCCTGCGCACTCGGAGCCCTTCCAGTCGAAAGGCAGTAACTACATAATCGCAGACCCCTGAAGGGGCTAATGAGGAGAGTTCTGAGATGGGCTCTCTGCCAGGCACTTGCCCTGCAGGGTCTCCTTGGGGGACGTGGGACTGGTGAGGGAAGCGAAGGGGGTGGGGTCCGGGTGGCCCTG
>PVJO010009016.1:0-71979 GCA_004026905.1 Hystrix cristata | reverse complement strand
TTAAATCTAGAAGTTTTTTGGTGGAATTCTTGGGGTCTTCTATGTAGAGTATCATGTCATCTGCAAATAATGATAGTTTAACTTCTTCCTTTCCTATCTTTATCCCTTTTATTTCTTTCTCTTGCCTTATTGCTCTTGCTAATGTTTCTAGAACTATATTGAATAATAGTGGTGATAGTGGACAGCCTTGTCTTGTTCCTAAAAATAACTTTTAAAACCACAAAATCTTAATATTTATGCAGTTGTATCATAAGCATAGTTTCATTTTATCCTAAAATAGTGCTGAAATATAGTGTAGGAAAAATATTGATTTCCAAATTACATTTGAGGAAACTTGGATCTGATGAACTGAATAGAAGAGACCTAAATGGAAAAATGTAAATAAACCTGCAGTAATTAAGGAAAGGGGGGAACGGAAGGGAGGGGTGGGGAAGGGGGAGACGAAGATGCATCATGTATAGGTACAAAATAACCATGATGAATATGATCATTATGTATACAATGTACCAATACATGTTTTTGGTAAAAAAAAAAATTTAAAAAGAAGAGATCTAAAACTATTTAAAAATTAAAGAATGTAAAAAATCTTAATGGAAATATATCATAGATATATCATTATTAATGGACATATTTTATATGTAACACTCATGAATGAGAAGACTCAAAATTTTAAATGAGAAAATACTTCAAATTAATAAATTGGATTCAATAATAAAAATTGATTTCAATACATATGGATCTATATAACTTGACAAATTGAATCCAGAATTCACATTTAACAGGACAGATGAAGAATGGACCAGAAAATTAAGAAGACCAACAAGAAGTGACTTTCTTGTTATCTATTAAATATCAAGACTTCCTATAAATTTCACATATAAAACTGTTAATTGAAGTACTGAGATATACACACAGGAAGAGCAGACTAATAACAGAATTGTTTATAAGTTTATACATATTTGACATGAACTATATTTAGTTGTAACATTATCTAATTTTGAAATGTTATGTCTAAGGAATATCTATAATTTGTTTTTAAAAATGAGAGAAGGATGAAGGTTAACATTTCTTAAATCAACATGAGATAATATAGTTATTTTCACTATTATTTCATGTATTTAAATTAGTCAGAATTAGTTGTACATTTATTTAAAAGAAAATAGAATATACGGGATCTACTTTTTTTTGGTGGTGTGCTGGATTTCACTTGAGATACACACATTTAATCTATACGCATTTTAAACTGTACACATTTTCATATATTCTTGAGTCACACTTGAATGATGCAACATCTTTGCCGAGTACAGCATAGCAGTGTCTCAAGGAAAATCATGTCAGCAGACCAAACAGTACATGATTCAAAAAAGATAGTACTGAGTTTTGGTTGAGTGTGCCAAGAAACAGCATGATTAAGAGAACTGAACAGGCAGGCTTGAGTCTTCAGTAGCCTGAAATTATCAATGTCTAAGAGCGGGTCATATGTGTATCATTTATTATATCTATTTAACTATTTGTATAAAAGTACTTGTATCAGTCTTTGGAAGCAATTTAGGAAATTCTACCTTCTGGGTACGAAGTATTTTAAAAATACATTAAGTTATTTATTGTTTAATATGAACTCACAGGAATTTTATCTCATGGCCATGTTAAAGGGAGGGTGCCTACAAGTATAAATGTGATTCCAATTCAACAAGGTGTGAAGTGCCAGATCTGAAATTCAAGCCCGTGTTTTCTAATTACAAATAAGACTAAAAGGAAGAGATTTTACGGATAATTTTCCAAAAACTGGAGTCTCCACCACCCACTAGCTCCATGGCTTTGGGCAAATTTCTTAACAACTCATTTGTTAGTTTCCTCATTTGTAAAATGAGATTGTGAAATTACCTGTCACGTGGGGCTGCTCAGAGGCCAAAGTTGATCAAATGAAATAATAGACATGAAATACTTTGTAAAGCATCAGTGTTCGTTATTATTTCTCTACAATTTTATCACTTCTTACAGTTAAGTCTTCTAATATTTGTTCTTCTAATATTAACAGCTTTTTATTAAATTCATTAAAACCGAACAATCAGTTTCATATTGGAAGGGGCGATGCTTTCTTTGTGAAGTTGCAAAAAGGTTTAATTACAATTATTAATTATGATAAGTTGGGTCACAGAGATATTATTGTTAAATAATAGAGTAAAAGAGAGGCTAATACAGTCATTCAAAATTAATGACATCCAAACTCTGTTATGGCACATAAAGGAAAAGTATGACAGACTTTGTTCAACATGGTTGAAATTTTTATACCTCTAAAATGGAATCTCTATCTTAATGTGTCTTTCAACGTATTATTAGATATTTCAACAGATAATATTATTATCATATTCCTCAAATACTAACAAATAATACATTTTATTAAAATGTAATAGAAAGCTTTTAAAAAAACTATAATTAAAAATGAAAAGGCAAAATTTGGCACAATAAAAATTAGCATAGTGAATTTTTTAAAAGTCTGATACTTAGAATTATTTATGGAAATATTTATTTATTCATGACTCCCAAGATTTAGAATTCTAGACTTGATGCTTGCAATATCGCAAAAGAAACTTCAGTAAACTTGAAACTGGAAAATATTCTATTCATAAAGAACTATATGAATTCTATTTTTTGTCTCAAAATGAAACAAAATAATTCAAAACAGTATTAAAATACATCTCCCATGTTTGAGAATTTGTGCTAAATATTATTAATCAATGATTTTTTTTACCTCAATTTTTGTCTAAATAAATATCTCCTTTTGGGTTTTCTTATGGTTTGTGTCTAGTTGTCCCCCCAAGCCTCATGTGATAAAAGGTGGCTGGATCACAGGTGGCCCGATTTAGAGTGTGTGATGCTGGGATTAAGAGCATGTGATTACTAAATCAATCCGCTGATGGGTTTGGCACCGCCGTGATCCTGGCAGCCTGGATAAGATGTAAAGTACAGAAAGAAGCTGTTTAGGTCCCTTGCTTACCCCCTTGCTTGCACCTCTTGCTTGCCTTGCTGCTTTCTGCCTGTCTGCCATGCCACCCTGGCACCCCGATTGTGGAGTGAAACTTCTACGAACTGTAAGCCAAATAAACTTTTTTTCCCCTAACTTTGGGTGTCGGGTATTTTGTCTCAACAATGAGAGAAAAGTAACTAAGATAGGTTCCAACTTTTCAAAAGTAAAGGGAAAATAGTAATAGAAATGTTTAATGCAATATGTATACATAAAATCAAGTAAATTTTAACATAAGAAACCTTTGGG
This sequence comes from Hystrix cristata, assembly GCA_004026905.1. Classification (NCBI taxonomy): domain Eukaryota; kingdom Metazoa; phylum Chordata; class Mammalia; order Rodentia; family Hystricidae; genus Hystrix; species Hystrix cristata. Next base: position 68,705 of record PVJO010009016.1, on the reverse strand, counting down.
TTGCAAATTAAGTCTATAATTTGAACTCCATTTGTAAAAATAAATGACTTCTGATATAAAATGTATACTCAGTGTGTCACACGCATGCACAAATATTAAAAATGTTCTACAATTTCTGAATTTGTGAGGAACTAAATTTGCAAGTTATTATAATATATGAAAACTATTTTCAAATCATTTCAATAATTTAGAAGCATGTCTTATTGTCACTTCACTTATTTAAGGTATGAAGATTCTGGGTTTTCTTTCTCTTCACTCTATTTATGTTGAAAATTAATTCATTTTAAAAGGTCATTTCTAGTTTAGGTGGTGGCCCAGGCATTGAATCATGTAAGTATTCCATTTATTAATGCCATATTAGATCACGACCTTTCCCATTTACTCATGTACTTGTATATACAGTTTATGATTAATTTCTCTTCTGCAGTAAAAAAAAAAAAAAAAAACAAAACAGCAGAATAGCATAAACATTTCAACCTTAGAGGCACTTTTGACTTCTTTCTTTCAGCAATAGAGAAGAATTTCCCCTGTCAGTGGATGAAAATTCAGAAGTTCTTATGCTTTCATGCTCTTAGGAAATGTATAGTCTTAGAGCCACTTTAAGGTACATGTATCACCCCAGTGTCAAGACTAGGATCATACTAATAAATACTCAGTCTTTCTCAATTTTCTGTTAAAGGTAAAATCTGTCTCCTTTTCCTCCTTGCAATGGGTGACCTTCATGGCCAGCTTCCCTGTCTTCCTTGTCATATTTACATCTAGGACCAAAGGGACAAGGAGGGCAAAGGGACATAAGGACAGGATTATTCTTATTTGGGTAGTGACTGGAAAATGTGTAAAAACACATTTTTTCATTGCTGGATATGTCACTGGGTTTGTTATTGGTCGCCAGCTTGGACTCAGATCATGAGACAGTAGGAGTTTTCCCTTTGGCTGGTCAGAACAGGCATCAATTCAGAGAGTATCTTCCTAAGCCTTGAACCATCTTCAGACAGGTTTTCATTCCTTGTCTCCCACACCTGCTCCACAGGAAGCACTCTTACTTTCTTTACCCTTTTTCTCCTCTCCCATCCCAGTTGCAGAGGAGTAATTTTATAGCTCAACACCCCTCCCCACCCCCAAACGTGGCATCCATGCTTTAACTTTCACAGAGGTGAATAAGGCATCCGTCCATTGTTCACTGACTTCTCTGAGTGGTCCTACAGAAGCTTTCACGCTTTGGAACTGAGCTAGAGAAAGTAACCTGCTCAGTCCCTAGAGGACACACCACCAGAATAGCTCTCTCTGAAGAAGTCTGGCCGGTCCCTCTGCCTCTCCACTGCAGACTCTTTTAAACTCTCAAAGTAGATGCAGTCTCCAAGAGTACTGCAAACTCTTTTGAGTTATCCACTTCAAAGATTTCTCCTGGGTATTCAGTTTCATACTCACTGGAACAATGAATAATTATTTTCTCAGAATCCTATAAGCTAACTAAACACAAAGGTAACCAACATTTTCACAATGGATTCATTGAATCCCCACAAGAATTAAGTTGTTTTCATAAGATACAGTGCCACATACTGAAACCAAGTGCTCTGGCTCCATCTACTCTGATATTCTCTCTATTCTGCCTCTTAGATGACTTACTGAATAGGTATTTTCTTCTGAGTATGAGATATAAAATGACTGTTTGTTTAGACATGGATTGAATATTTTGTTAGAAACAATTTTTAACATGAAATTTCAGTTATTTCTTTTTAAAAAATTTTATTGGTGAATGTTTGTAATAAATAATGATTACATTCATCATGGGGATTTGGACATGTACACGATATATCCTGTTTTTCTTTTTTATCCCCTTCCTCTCTCCTCCCTCCACCTCCCTTCCTCCATCATTTGGACTCTTTCATTCATGTGTGAGCGTGCGTGCGTGTGTGCATGTGTGTGTGTGTGTGTGTGTGTGTGTGTGTAAAACACATTTGTAATACATAATGATTGATGAATGGACAAAGAAAATGTGGTATTTATACACAGTAGAGTATTACCCTACCATAAAGAAGGATACACTTGAGTCACAATGTTAAGTGAAATAAATCAGACACACAAATTTAAATATCACATAGTTTCTCTGATACGAAAAAGCCAAAATATAAATAAAGTGCAAAATAAAAGATGACAGAAACTGGCAAGATAGATCTTTAACATGTGGGAAAGCAACCAAGAGATAGGCGGAGAGAAGGGAGCGAAATGACATAAAAAAGGCAGTTTTTCTTCTTTTGGTAGTTTTTGTAATTGAATTTCTGAAAATTTGTGATTTAGGGTACTCCAAAAAGTGTTCTTGACTGTATTCAAATGCAATAATTCTCTATAGATAAATTACATACTTATGGAAAATCATGAACATTTCCATCTTGTTACAAATTCAGCTATTTTTATAATAAAATACAATTTTTGATAGGAATCTACAAATTGATTTTTTTTTGATATTTTGAGTGAACACTTTTTAAAAGATAATTTTATGTAAGCATAAAAAGGGATATTGTCAAATATATTTTCCCTTATAAATATATCATGTAAAAATTATGCCATTTTTCTTTCAATATAAATTTTTTGCAAGGCAGTAGTACTATTAGTTGGCTGAAATACAAAAAACATATTTCAATAAAATATCTGTAGAGAACTTCTTCAATGAAATGATGGTTAAATAATTTTGAAGATTTTTTGAGTTTGTGACTTTCCTTTATTTACACATTCTTTGATTATATAGTGAGACAGAGGAAAATCAAGAGATTAATAATATCAAGAAGGATTATTCGGTGTCTTAAAAAGGAAGGGAAATAAGTAGATTTTAAGGTAAGAAACTTTTACACTGAAAATTAACTCTATAATTTGAGCTCCATTTGTAAAAACAAATGATTTCTGATGTAAAATATTTAGTGCATCACATACATGCACAAATATTAAAAACATTCTAGCAGGCTGGGCACAGTGGTGTATGCCTGTAATCCCAGCACTCATTCATGAGGCTGGGGCAGGACGATCACTGCGAGTCTGAGGCCAACCTGGACTACACAGTGACTTTGAGGCCAGCCTGAATTACAGAGTAAGACTCTGTCTCAAAAAGAAAAAAAAGTTGTAGCATTTCTAGATTCATGAAGAATCAAGATTTTATGTGTGATGCAATGTGATACTGTAACTTCTAATAGACTGCAGTGATAGTGAAGTATAAATTAGTGATATGTATTTTACATCAAATAATGACAAAAAAGAAAACCAGTTAGTGGCCTTGCATTAATTACAATGTTTTGCTTTATTTCATTCATCTTCTTTTGTATTCAACAGAATTTTGAACTGAGAGTTTCTTCAGAATAATCTAGTCTATAACTGTCCTTTTAAAGAAGAGAAAACAGAGGCACCCAAGATCGCACAGAGAAATACCACATAGAGACAAGGAACTTGCTTCTTTGCTGAAAAGAAATAATGCAACAAATTGCTCCTCCATATTACTTTTTTTTTTTAATGAGCTTCTAAAGATAAAGGCTGACTACCCATATTCTCCTTTTATAAACTTTTGAGTGAAGTTATTCTTTCCTTTTAGGCCAGTCTAGATACAGCCAATCACAAGGAATGTGTTGAAAGCCATTTTAAAAATCAATAACATTTAGTCTACTTGAAAAGGTCAGACCAATCAAAACATCAAGAAAAAAGTCTTGATTAGAGAGTTAGTCACTTTTTCAGGGAACAGAAAGTTAAGACCTAATTTGCTGTGACAAGATTTGTACACTCAGAAATTTTATTTTTCTGGCTAAGGTTTTGAAAAGAAGAGTCTTTAAAATAAAAGCTTGAAAAATCTTTTGCAAATAACTTGGGCAATTGTTATAATAACGTTCTTAAAATCTAAGAACTATCTCCATGTTTGACTGTAAAAGCATGGCCACTGGATAAATGACTATTTTGTTAAGAAAGAGAAATATCTGGAAATAAAGTAATGGTATAATAGAATCCAGCGTGCAGGAAAATACTATTTCCACACATTACAATCCCATGATGTAAATATGAGTCATTGTCATTATAGCGACTATTCCAATGCCAACTGAAATCAATGCTGAAAACAACAAAGAAAAATGAAAGGAAAACAAACTGAAAAAACCAGTTCAGAAATCATTAAGTCAAAACCACATTTTGCATTGTAATTGGAAATCCTGATGGTCTTTGGGAAAAAAGACTGGGTAGCTGAGGTTGGGATATAGACTTTTCATTGTGTACCCTTCCGTAACTTTTGAAATATGTTCCATGCAAAAGCATTACCTATTCCAAACGAGGAAGTAAATTTTTAAATAATCAAATTCATAAATCCTACGGTTCCATGTATACACATATTAGCTTTTACATTCAAAACTTAAAACTGCTGGCTGATTTTATGAAGGCCCTTTTCAATTACCAAGTTATGGATGTTTTTGCATTTAGGGCTGCAGTCTGTATGGGAAAGTAATAACAAATTAAAGAAATAAGTTTAGAATTAGAATCTTAAAGGCTTTTTTTTGCTTTCTTCTTCCTCTTCGCCTCCTTCTCTCCCTTTGTTCTTTCATTCTTATTGAGCTAGCTGCTATGAATACACTGTGGGCAAAACAAAACCGTGTCATCCTGAACCTTAGCACTTAGGGTCTCCTGAGGAAGTTAAACAAATAAATAGTCTAGAATCACATGACATTATGGGTTCAGTGAAAAGGAACAGGGCACTAAGTCAGTGAATAACCAAAATGAATATTCCAGAAACAGGAAAAAACATGCATGAAGCCTTTACTTATGAGGAGTTTGATTCATGATAAGGTACACATGAAGGTTTGTGAGGCTGCAGAAAAGTAGCAGAAGTAGAGATTGGGGGAGCTACATAAAGCCAGACCTTATAGACTGTGTTAAGAATTGGGAATTTTATTCCAAGTGCAACAGAAAGCCATCGGAAGCATTTAAGAAAGATAATGCCTTGGTCCATATTACATTTTAGAAAGGTCATTCTAGTTGCTTTGGGCCAAATTAATTAGAAGGGTCAATTGTAGATGTGGAAGAACAATTAAAAAGCAACTTCAGGACTCCTAATGAGATGCTGACAGTGGCTAATGTGCTCATGTCGGCTGTGAAGGAGAGCAGCGAGCAGGTTTAGAATATATTTAGGAATTATTGTCAACAGAACTTGGCGATTCATTAGCTGTAAAGGGTCAAATGCGTGTCCTGTCGCACTTGTTCCAGAACAGGTAATAGCAGAGAGCACTTCAAAATCCCTTTCTTTAATGATCTAGATTATATAAAGAATGTTTATGAACTTATTCCAAGTTTTGCAGATACTAATTTCATTAGGTTAGACCAATTTTAAAGTAATAAACCACACACACACACACACACAAACTCACATACACACCTTTTTCCTACAGAATGCACTAAATTAAAAACAATGGCAAAATTCTCCGTTAGCTTAGGGTTACTTTAAAAAAATTAAAACATGGATATGCAAATATATAAGCATGGTTTTTCCTTTAGTTATTCTTACAGTTTAATGTAAGCTACCGTACAAACTGAAAATAATTTAAACTTTCAGCTGGGGATTTAGCACAGTGGTTAAAGTGCTTGCCTTGCAAGCACAAGGCCCTGAGTTTGATCCCCAGTACCAAAAACAAAAACAAAAACAAAAACAAACAAAACAAAACAAAAACCTTTCAGATTGAGTTTATTTTTAAAACAACCAAACACAGTGCAATAGCTGCGAGGCCTGCTCAGAACTGATTACCCTTCACTACTCGGAAAGTTTTGGTACTTTACCATTGAGACCAGTTAGGTGCTTGGCCAAGACCACCTAACTTACTTTCATAAAAGCTTCTTTTGCAAAAAAAAACACAATGATGAATGGAAAGACTCAGGTTGTCAAATATTTTGATTTCATGTCACTACATGACAGAGACCTGTAACAAAACTCATGGCAACAAAGACTTTGAAATATGACTTCATTCATACCTCTCTTTAAGGCTTTAGTAATTTTCAGTATTTAGGGCTCTATAGTTGAGGCATCCATAAATAAAAATCATTTAATTTTCCATTCTATGTTTCTGTGGATAATCTCTAGTAATTCAGGTATAAGAAAATTATAACTAGGCACTAGTTAAAGTAGCAGGGTACTATGACTTGCTTCCCCTTACCAATTAAAAAAAACAAAACAAAACAAAAAAACTATTATTACGTCTACAAAAGATAAAGGAACAAAGTGCCAAAAGCAACAACCATGATGTAGAAATGTTTCCCAAAAGTTTTGCTGCTGATTTTTCCTCAAAGGAACCCATGCTGACCTACTGTAGCAAGCAATGATTTTGGAAAATCACCAGAGCTACTAGAAGAATTCTTGTGGTCTGGCTCTCTCTCCCCTTAAGTAGGCCACATCAGAAGAATCATAACCTTTCTTTTTATGCATTTTTACTGATAGAATTGGGTTTATACTGCCTGTCTGATCTATCTTACTGACCTGTTAGGGACAATATATGAGCACTTTTGAAACCATATGTTCTGGAGGATTGCTTTAGATGGAAGACACTGCCGTGGGCGATTTGTTGTATGTGAAATATGGATGTGGGATCAGGAGACCTGAAATCTAATCAAAATTCTACTAGTGTTGAGATGTATGACCTTCGTCACAGCACTTCAGTTCTCTCTTCTTGTATAAAAAGTAAAGAGACTGAACTAGGCTTCTCAAATGGGTGGTGGGGTCATTTTTGCCCTACAGGGGACTTTTGGCAATGTCTGGGGTATCTTTGGTTGATAAAACTGGAGCAGTAGTACTGGCATCCAGCAGGCAGAGTCCAAGCATACCGCTAAATATCTTACATTATGCAGCCCCTCACAACCAAGATTCATTTAGCCCAAAATGTCAATAGTGCCAAAGTTGAGAAAACTTTTACTAAGGCCTCATTTGGCTTTAAATTGTTATGATCCATAGAGACAAACGTTCTATAAATTACTCGGGTGAATAGTAGGTACCTAAATTGATCAAAAGAAATTTTATTTATTTTATGAAAATAAATATATTACCATCTCTTAAGAAGTTTTCTCTGAAAACATATAGAGTTCTTATGATTTAGCAATAAGAGGAACAAAAGTTTAAGCATATCTACCACCATCACCAACCACATTTCCCTGTGTGATTTTTTCTTTAGGTGTCCCATTGCTATGGATTGAATACTTGTGTCCTCGTAGAACTCATATGTTGAAAGCTTAATCTCTAGTGATTAGGATGCTAGGACCCAAGGATAGAGACCACATGACAGAATTAGTGTCCTTTTAAAAGGAAGAGACAAAAGCTCTCTCTCTTTCTCTTTCTGTCTCTCTCCTCTTCTCTCTCTCCCTTCTTCCCTCTCTCCCTCCCTAACAACAGGATCAACAACATGATCACAGCAGTTACTCCATTTCTCTGGTACCAAAATGTGTCTTAGCCTTTTTCTTATCACTGAGATGCAATACCGAACACACACAATTTAAAAGAGAAGAGGTTTACTTCGGTTCATGGTTACAGCCCATGATTGGCTGGTATCAAGACAGAAAGAGCATGGCACAAAAGGAAAGCAGAAGAAAGCTAATGATGTCATGGTAGCTAGGAAACGGAGTCGAGGGAGGACCCCAAGAGGGAGATACTCCCTACCTGGTCTCAACTCCACGACCTTCCTTCTTTGACCAGGACCTGCCTCCTAAAAGCAAGTCAGCTATAGTACCCTCAGTGCAGTCATCTTCCAAAAGCCCTGCCTCTGAGCACATGGGGCTTTTGGTGGACATTTTCAATATAAATCATTACAGCCTCTTAGTATGGTGCCTGGCACATAAGTACTATTTGGTCAAAGTTAGTTATCATTATAGTTAGATCTAAAGGTGAATTTTCATTAATTTTATTCCAGGGCATTTATTTTTTTATAGTCACTCAGATTTATCACTGCTCATAAGCTTGTGCTGATGCCATTTTTTTTTTTTTTGGTCTGGTGTGTAGTTTTCCACGTTGGAAAATTAATTCATCCCTTGATTCTCAAAGTCAACACTCCCTAAAGAGGCCTTGTCCAGCCCCTCTGAGCAGATACAACCACCTCATTTGTGGTGTTCCTAAAGATCTCTATCCACATCACACTTTAAAGACTTCTATCCAATTTAATTTACTGTGGTCTGAAAGTCCAAGCCTTCAAAATTTATATGCTGAAAGCCAAACCCTAAAGATTATAGTATTAGAAGGTGGGAACTTTGGGAATTGGCTGGGTCACAGAGCAAAGCCCTCATGAATGAGACTAGTGCCCTTTTAACAGAGACCTGAGGGGCTGGAGATTTAGCTCAAGTGGTAGAGCTCTTGTCCAGCAAGCACAAAGCCCCGAGTTCCATCCCTAGCAACATCTTCCCCAAAAAAGAGGCCTGAGAGAGACCCCTCACTCCTTCCACCAGGTGGGGACCCCGTGAGAGGGCTCCAGACACCCAACATGCCAGTGCTTTGATCGAGGTATTCCCAACTTCTAGAACTGTGAGAAATAAACTAATGCGATTTACAAAGGAAACTGGGTGGGCACTCAGTTTATGGTGTTTTATTATAGCAAGTCAAATTGAATGAGACTGAATAATTTCATATTAGCATTCATGTTAATATATATTACATTATCTCTATCTATTGTCTGTCTATCTGTCTGCCAGCCAGCCTGCCTGCCTGCCTGCCTGCCTGCCTGCCTGTCTGTCTGTCTGTCTATCTATCTATGTATGTCACTGTTCCTGGCTGGAATACCATGATTTATATCTAATACAGGTCATATGTACATTGGACGTTCTATAAATGTTGAAACTAGATCAAAACTAGGAAATCTCTTTCCCCAGCAATAAAAGATAAAATTGAATTTGCAAGCTGAAATTAAATCTTTTTAAATGGATGAGAACTTGAAGAAGAGAAAAGTCCCTTGTTCGACAGGATAAAATGGTTGAGAAAAAGTACATCTCAGCAAGATCCATTTATAGCTAGTTCTAGGGTACACTTGTTCCAAGTGGATAAGTGGATAGAAAATGCCTCAGTTCCAAAGAAATAAAGCAGCAAATTCTGTTTTGATTTTTACTGTGGATAATATATATATATGTAAATATATACATATATAAAAGTTATTAAGAAAAAGTCACTTATTATGTCTGACTTATGGGTTTTCCTGAAATAGGTTAAATCACTTGACATGGTGGATTTTAGATAAGAACAGTGCTGCTTATCCAATCTTTTCTAATGAAAATATAAAGTAAAATTTCATAATAAAATAATAAGAGAATAACAATAGCCAGTAAACTGTGTTTTGTTATCTTCCAAGTAGTTACTCCATGTAAAAGACATAGACAAACATGATTCTTCCTTACAAAGAAGAAACAAACAGATATTAGCACAAAACTTTCTTTTCAATGAAGTAAGAGAAACTAGTAGTATAAATGAAACAAATTAGTGTATATATTAGGATATTTCTGAAACAACAGAATAGGTAATTTGGGGAATTACTTGAGCTTCTCCCTACTTGAACTTCTCACTTCCTATTTATCTATGTACTGTTTTGCTCCTTATTTGTATCTAGATCTATATTCATATTTATATTATCTAGAGATACATAGATACAGAGTTTCTCACAATGTACTAAACTAAAATCAAATTGGATCAAAGATGAAATATTCAAGCAGAAACAATCTGCTGAAAGACAAAACAGGTACAGCTCTTGAAGACGTAGGCACAGGCAGAGACTTTTGGAAAAGGAATCCAATAACACAAGAAATAATACTGAGAATCAATACATGTGATCAATCATATCAAACTTAAAAGCTCTGTGCAGCAAAGGAATCAGCCAACAGAGTGATGAGACAACCTACAGAATGGGAAAAATATTTTATTACTTGGACAGAAGACTAAACTCTGGAATATACAAAGAACTAAAAAAGTAGATACCCCCAAATAAAAGACCTAAAAAAAAAGGCTTATCATAACTTATATGACACTAATAATCTTAGTTTTACATTGGATAGTTAATGTAAAAAGATATGAAAATGCTAAGCCAAATAAAGTTACTTTATCAGTAATTCCTACCTAGAAATCATAGTTAACTTTCTCTACCACATTAGGAAAAAAAAAAAAAAAGGAAATAAGTCATTTCAGTTCTTCCATGTTATGGACATTAAAAATTGACCAATGGAGGGACATAGGTACGTGGCTACAATTATCCACGGACTAATTAAAAATAATGGCCACTCACATTGTCTATGATGCACCAACAATAGCAAACATGACAGGGTTTACTTTAATTTACACTTGTGCCACAGTAGCTAATGGAGAATATTACAATTGTTAGTTAAGCTAATAAATTCTCTATGAAGATTTGTTGACAATTTACTTTTATGCTATCATCTTATAAAATGTCAGCAACGAGTTTCTTAATGTCCAGTGCTGACTATCATGTAAGAATGGTGGATAACACCAAAAGTATGGGAGGTTTATTTTCCTTCCTGAAATCAAATGGAAATATAAATGAAAGGATTTTTAGTTTAAGCATGAATCTATAATGGCAAAGAAAATAGGGTAGAAATCCACAGCAACAGAATTTTAGAAGCTGGAAAGTTAATAAATTCTAAGTCGCTTGACCTGAAAAAAGCTTAACCCTGATCCAACAAAGGCTGAAGCAAAGAATCAACCTGATTACCAGGCTCAGTAACTGATGACAGCATATAGCTATAGAACAAGGAGGGAAAGTGGAGTAGAAGTATTATAGACAGCGAAGGAAGGTAGAAATATTATAGGCAGTCAGACTGTGCTGGGCCCTCAATGGAGTCAATACACAGGACAACTATGGCTGGAGGCACATCCATTGAAGGTCGGGTCTCAAGATAAGGATGGAGAGACCAGAGCCACACCCCTGGCTGAGGGATAAACAATGAACGGAAGATTACATCTGTTAAAGTCTAGGTCACCCAGGTGGGCGACCAAGATCTCCGGATCCAACGCACCCTGGAATGTCCTTGTTCTCTCCTTGACGATTTACTACGTGACTTTCTTCCCCATTGGACCACTATTACCTAAACGACTACACTTGTAATATTATTGGTCAATCATCATTTTGACAGACATTGTACCCGCCTCACAATTTTGCTCTATAAAACTTCCCCTGAAGGGTGGGCTCGTTGGCAACCCACTCGGGTCCCTTCCTGTCTCTCAGGAGCTCTCTTTCTCTCTCCCAATAAAATTCCTACTCTTAACCTCCTTTGTTCCTTAGAATTCATTCTTCGACTTCGGGGAACACGAACTCAGCGTAACTGACATCTAGCAGGTTGGGAGTTATATTTTTTCCCCTATATCAGAAACAAGTAGAATCAAACACATATTTAAGAATCAGAGATATTGATTCCTTTCTCTGCCATGGCAGGCACTGTACATTTATTTCCTGGAGAGTTTGAACAGGTGTACCTGCACTGCAGGGCACCAAGCAAAGCTGAAGAAATGCTTCCGCTGCATGTGGAGCCCCTTCCGGTGCATCTCTCAGATGCAGTCTGCAAGAGTACAAGCAGTCTCTCCTCTGCGAAACTGCCGAGTGCAAGGGAAAAGACCCCAAGGATTTCCCAACCAGCCAGACAATCGAGCCAGGAGGTATATGATCAACAGGCTAGGAAGACTTGTCAAGCATCCTTTTCCTGTTCTACTCTTAATGATGACCAGACAATCAAAGACTGCCAAAAAAAAAAAAAAAAAAAAAAAAAAAAAAAAAAAAAAAAAAAAAAAAAAAAAAAAAAAAAAAAAAAAAAAAAAAAAAAAAAAAAAAAAAAAAAAAAAAAAAAAAAAAAAAAAAAGAATGAAACCTCGAACACAAAGGAGACTTATGTATCCAGGCAAATGGACAATGGGAGCTTGGAGAAAACAAATATATATAGAGAAAAACAACCTGCCCAAACAGAACAAAAGAACTTACTTAAATGACCTTATAGAGAAAAGAGATGCTACTATGTTCCTGTGACAAGAACAAGCTGCTATAGAAAAAGATACATACAGAAAAATATGAAACCCCTTAACAATGAAAATATAGATCAGAAAAGAAAAAAAATTCATGAGGATTGGAAGATAAAGTATAGGAAATATCCCCAAAAGCAAATCAAAAAGACATAGAAATCGAAAATCCTTATACCAGGTGGCTCAGCTTTCATTAATGTTTCCACGGTCACAAGTAACTCATAGATATAACAGAGTCAATTTGACTGTATTTCCAATCTGGGAAGGCAGGAAATACACAACTGTGTGGTAATGAGGACAATCTGAAAGATAACTATGCCTTTCTCCACAGTAATCAGAAGTCACTGTTATATTAATGATTAATTTAAAATTAAATAAATAACATTTAATGGTGATATATCAAAAAACAATTTCGATAAATAATAGAAAATGGATTCAGAGTATATGCGGGTTATTTAGAAACATGGAAGTATCAAATGTCAGCTGTAAGAATTGCTGCTGGTTGCCTCTGGAAAGTAGGGTAATGTGATGAATGGCAGTAGAAGTGAAACATATTGTATGTAAGAGAGCTTTCACCTGACGCCAAAGTATATACATATGCAATTATGATGAAATAAATTATTTGTGTGACTTGCACTGCCAACAAAATATAAAACAGAGAACAATGAAGACACTCCACTCCCAGGAAAAGGGGAAATACAATTGTATGTCTGAATTCATTTTCATTGTCAAACATTTTCTTTTAGTGTGGAGAAAACAAAAAAAAGTATTATGATTAAAGATTTTTCTAGAGGCAGGATGCGATCAGTAACACTTGTGCTAGATTTCAGTCTCTCTCGGGTATAAAATTTGACAGGGAAAGCTGGAGAGGGAAAATACAGAGGCCTTTTAGAACAAATTTAAAACTGAAGGGACTCCGTTCACATGGCTGGAGTTTTATCTGAGAAACTTTCTAAGTTTGAATTTAAACTGTTCCTTTTAAGAAATTATATATTATAGTGATAGCAGATGTCATTTTCTTTATTTTGAAAATAATACCACTTGGCAAACAAAATCATTTGGTGATTGTATGGTGAACCCCTTATTTGTTTCTTTATATTTTAAATAATTCAACTGGCTTCTAAAATCTAAATATCTTAGGACCACGACACTGAATCCTCTTTTTACTCTTATGAAGAAAAATCACATAACACTTCACTTTCTAAATACATTAAACAACCCAACATAAAAATCTCATGCCTGAAGACAAGTGAAATCCCCCTTTGTTTCAAATCACATTGCATTATGTGGCCATCTGAGTACCATTTTTTGTACTTGCTGATGACCAACACAGCAGGATAAAGTGCACTTAAATGAGCTGGAAAATAGAAGTTTCTCAAACACTGAGGAATCAATATAGCATGGAAAGACAGATACAAGAAGAAAACAATACAAAACTTAAAATCGACAAGCAGCTCATAGGAATTTAAATGCAAATAGAAACAATTCCAAATAAATATCAAATATGTGTCTACCTATATATTTTTAAAAGGAATTGAATCAACTAATGGTTTCTATTTTCTTCCATAGTCTCAATTCAATTTTTGTCTACACTTACATATTCAGAGTTACAAAATGTTTTAATAACATGTAAAAATAGTACCTTCTCCTGGGCAGAAGGAAAAGAAAATGAAGAAAACCAGAAAAAAAAGCATGATTGAAGATATCATTATTAGTACATTAATCTGATAAGATAAATTTATGAATGAGTTTAAATGTATAAAATTCATTTATGAAGATAATTAGTAGTTTTTAGTCATACCTTTATGTTTTTAATGAATAGAATAAAGGCTAAAAATATTGGAAACTTGAAAGATTGGAGATAATGATATGCTGTATTATTCTATTTTTTTTTATGCTGTATTATTCTAGTAAAATTAAAATGTTTCTGTTTTGAGGACACAGTATTATAAAATGCATTAAACTTGAAAAACAAGATAATCTTAAAAACACTGCAACTGAAATTTTGATCATTCAACAAGAATTTATTGAAGACATTCTATCATTTGGTGATTAAGGGACTAATATGACATATCTCTTGTCCTAAAGAGGAAAATAGGATACTCAGTAATCAGTATATTAATTATTCAGTAGTAATTTGAGGTAGAATAAGAAAAATGGTATCTTTCATACTCATAAGTATCTGACTTCCTAAATTATCTCTCAAACACAAATTTAGTCCAAATGCTTTACCCAAACTACAGCCACATTTCCAATTGTGAGTCTTGCTGAAATCTACTAAAGCCCAGTCACCACAGTTTGATTCAATGTATTTCTCCCAAATATTGCTCCTTTTTTTGGACATTCTTATTATTGGCCTCACCAAGTCAGTGATAATTTAAACCTACTTTCCTCAATTCCTGTCTCTTGAACTTACTTTCTGCTTATGCGTACATTGATAGGAATTGTGCTTCCGATTGTCTTTGAAACCTGATCCTCCCCACTTTCGAATCTGACCTTTTACAAATCCTGATCTATTATTTCTCACCTAGAAAATTATCTTCCCAATTGGTTTTCTGACCTCTTGCCCTTTAACTCATTCTACTACTATGAGATGACAAACCTATTAACAGAGCTCTCATTCTTTCTTCATTTTAAAAAACAAATTAAACCTTCATGTATATGAAAATGTATCTAAGTGAATAATCTGGCTTCACTAATTTTCCTGGCACTAATGTTTTTTATCAGTTCAGTTGACTGAACTTCTGCTTCATTCAGCTGTGATACTGCTGCATTTCAAAGCCAACAAAGGTTTTTTCATCTTTGTGCCTCTCCTAATTCTGATCTTTCAGCACTGCCTTGCTGCATTCATGCCTGCAAAATCTTCATTTTCAAACATTGTACAGATCACATAACAATTTCCATGTGCCCTTGTTTGACCTTGCCTTTGAAATAGGCCTGTTCTCCCCAAACTGACACAGTACATTCAATTTCATATTTACTCAGCACCTTCCTAAGCGTATGCTGGATAAATAGCAAAATTCAACAAGCATTTTGGAAAACGAATGATTTATTTTTACCTTAAAAATGTTTTTGTCAGTGTTGGGGATAAAACCTAGCACCTTGCATATCCTGGGCCAGTGCTCTGCCACTGAGCTACATACTCACCTCTCTTTGAAAACTTTTAGTATTGTAACTTTGAGAATTAATCATAAAATATACAGCTATAAATTATGTAAGTGACTATGTCCACAGTTTTAAAATTTATTCCTACAATTATTATGACTAGATTCTAGGGTTTGCCTACCAATGCAGAAAGATATGTTTCTTCCCAATTTTACACTTGTGAATACTTTGGTTGGGAACAACATACCATTTTCTACTAGTAGTTATAATCACTGATCCACTTATAACGAAAGGCTTTTTCTATTGCAGGTGAAACAACTTTTGCCAAATGTGAGAACAAACGAATATTTCCAAATTTACCTGTGAAGAGTTAGGATCTAAATCTCTGTATCCCCTCCATTCTACAGGACTTTGTTTTTCCTTCTTAGAGTTAGAGGGATACTTCCTTTTGTTTCATTGGGAGGCTTTTAAAAGCTCTGTACTATGGACAGCTTCTGATAATGTCTTCTACTTTTGGCAAACAACCTCAAGGGAAAGTTGAAAAAAGTACCGTTCACGTGAAGGGAAAAAAAGAACACAAAACATAACACATGTGCATGCCTGTGCAAATACACAGCCACATAGTAGGGGAAGTGATGCTGATAATTATTCAGTAAGGATCCTTATTGATACTTCACTGTTTACTCATCTTATGAACTTCTACTCAGTATCAGTTTTTGCGAATGTAGTAGAACACATGAAGGATATCACAGTGATTTAAATGACATTCTACTAGTCATTTTCCCATCGCTGCAATAAAATACCTGACTCTCACATAAAGAAAAAGAAGTTTGCTTTGGCTCAAGTATTTTAGAGAATTTAGTCTATAATTGGCTAATTCAGAGGCAGAAAGGGTATGGTGGGAAGGCCTAGCAGAATACAGCTGCTCATCTCATGGCAGACAGGAAACTTCTGGTGGACATTGTAGATCTAAACTGTTTCAGGTGCCTTCCTCCCAAAGAATATGTCTATGTCCTAATCCCCAGAATCTATAAATGTTACCTTATTTGGATGAAGGGTTTTGTCTAATTTAAGTAAGGATTATTGAGGTGAGAAAAATCATCCTCAATTTTCCGAGTGATCTCTAAATCTAATGATAAGTGACTTTATGAAAAAGTGAGCCAAACAGAAGAAAAAGAAGGAAAGAAAAGATATGGGTGAAATGTTGACCATAGAGGCAGAAATTAGAGTGACACAGCTATCGTCCAGCATTGGCGACACCCACCAGATGCTGGAACAGGTACTGATTCTCCTTTAGAATCTCTACGGGTCATATAACCTTTGATTTCACACTTCTGGTCCCCTAAAATGTCAGAGAATAAGTTTCTGTTGTTTGACACCACCAAGTTCCTGTTTAGTTGCTATTGTAGGCAGAGGAAACCAAGACAAATACCAAATTATCTTCTCAATATGGTGAAGGACTCAGATCCCTGCTTAATTTCCACTATGCTTTGAGAAGTACCTTCTTTCTCTATCTCATCCCCATCCTCATTACCTAGTATAGTGTCATAGAAGTGTCCAATCAGAAGAATCTTCCAATCTTCATTTGGACCCTCTATACCTCAGTTACAGAGTCTTCCTTTCTTGGTACTAGCAGCCTTCCTGATAAGATAACCCAGATGCATCTGTTAGCTCCCTCATATGCATAACACAGAGTTCCACAAAACACAGAGATTATGATAGACTATAGAAACATCAGACTCACCAGTTAGGCGATAAGATATATATGTATACATAGATTATATAATAGATATAGAAGATATACATATACAGTGAATGTAATTTTCTGTGTGTAGACCTTGAAAATCCCCAAACTGACAGAAAACAATGATTCTTGGCTTCCTTTCCAAATTGGAGTATGGAGAGAAAAACAGAGGACTAAGACAACCAGCTGCATATATTTTTGTAAAAACTCTAGGTACAGTAAGTATAATGTCCATTACTAGTTATGAACTATTTTTATTTGGAGAAAGAAAAAGTAACACGTGATATTAACTTATAATGTTAAACAATTAAAACACACATTATTTGAAAAACAGATGAATTATCAAACTGAATGAAAAATGCCTTTTTGTACTTGATGATTACATTGATCATTATTTTTAAAAATCTTTGAGAATCTTTGTATTATTTCTCACTTAAGAAATTGTTCTCATGAGCTTAAAGTCAGCTTCAAACTTATTTTCAATATTATGCTGTTATGCAATTAAAATATTTTGATTCTCTTACTCACTGAAGTTTAAAGTAGTATTCAAATTATGACTATGATGTCTCTTCCCCCTCCCCTTGGGATTGAACTGAGGGTATTGTGTATGCTAGATACATGAGTAACCACCGAGTTATATCCCCAGCTTATACTTACATTCCTACAATCACTTTCACAATTGTTTTGAGTTTTTTGATACTTGTGTTTATGGATCCTTGTGCTAGTAAATGTCAGCATACATAAAAAACTATAAATTACTTTCTTAGGTAAATACAACATTCATTGACATAATAAAATAACTTGTAGTTCTATATAAACCTTACCAAACTATTTATCATTATCATATATTTACATGCCATGGGCAAGATACACTGTAAATGTCATAAAATATCATAAGTCCAATTTAAATTCTCAGTTAACATTAATTTTGATCCAGTTGTTACAGGTATTCTAAATGGATAATTTACTAATGTCTACATAGCTTTCCACTTCAAATGCTGAAACAGTCACTAGCTAGATTTAAATTACATATCTCTCCATATGTAGTCAAATGATTTTATTCAGAATGAAAATGTGAATTCTAAATTAACAAAGGGCAACTGTGTGTGCAAGGAATTAATAGTCAGAGTAAACTGACAGGTCAATTACTAGTTTCACTTTGCTTATTTTAAGGAGTGAAATGAGACCACTTGCCTTTTGCTTGCTATTTAAGAAGGGTTTATAACTTACTGCTTTTTAAAGAGTAAAAACTCTGCTGAACTAACCAACTCTTCTATCAGCTTTTCTCACATTAACTTTTGCAGCTCATGAGACATTCTGTTCATGAACATTCTAAGTACTTCCATTTTCCTAAGTGCCTCAAAAAGAAATTTCATGCTTGAAGATCAGTGGAAGGAGAAAAGTGTCTGTTAAAATGTACTTGAGAGCAGAAGTACAAAAACTTGGAATGAGAAAATAGGAGGCAAAAATGAACAGACGTAGATCCAAAAGGCATGCAACTGAATGAGGGGAAAACCCCCAAACCCTGAGAAACTGCTGTGATTTAAATGTTTTTGTCCTCTTAAAATTAACATGTTGAAATCTAATCACCAGTGTGATAGTATTGGGAGTGGGGGGTCATTGAGAAACGATTAAGTCACAGGGGCTGCACCTTTGTAAATGTGATTAATGCTCTCATAAAAAAAAAAGTCACAGAGAGGCTGACTGACTTTTCTGCTGTGTGGGGACACAGCTAGGAGGCACTATTTATCAAGCAGAGAGCCCAAACAAGACACCAAATCTGCCAGTGCTTTGGTCTTGGAATTTTCAACTTTCAGAACTGTGAGAAAGAAATTTCTGTCCTTTATAAGTTACCACAGTGACATTTTGTTCTAGCAATCCAAACGACTAGGGCAGAGACATTTCAAGGTCAAGTTTATGTTCAGTTGAAATATTAGATGACTTATTTAATGAGACAATGAATCTATTAACAGTGGAATAAGATAGAAATCAAGCAGTCCATAATGACAGAGACCATTTTAAATATTATAGGAAAGTCATGGATTTAAAATAGTACTTCTCACACTTAGAATTCAACAAATGTGTGAACAAGGAAACCAGAATGAACACATGAGTGTTTAGAGAGCCCCAAGAATGTAAACTTTGCTCACATTCTGCAAAATGGAGACGCAGTACACGTCACAGCCTGTTGAAATGACAACATAACGCAACATGTGAAAATGCTTTGCAAATGTAAGATTCTCTAGGATCAAAGAGAAATTGTGATGACTAATCAAGACAAGCTACACCACAGAGCCCCGAGTGATTGAAAAGCTCATTTGAATCAAAGCTGGCACTGAGTCACGGCTGAAATTATAAGGGAGGACATAACACTGTGTCTGCTTCTTCAGGAACAAAGATGAGACTGAAGTTAATTGAGATTATAACAAAGTCCCATGGACAGGCATCTGCTTTTCTGTCTATGTTAATCTATCTACTTAAAATTCTGTCTACCTATTTATCTAAGTAGTTCTTACCAGATCTTGTACAACACTTAGGTGACACATACTAACAAAACAATAAATAAGACTAGTGTGCCCACTTCTCATTCAGGGACCTAAGACCTTGGGGTCCGGTTGACTAAACTTTAGGGATCCACCCAAAATTCAAGGTGCCAGTTAACTCTACATTTGACCAGTTTACTAGCTGAACTATGAAAATGGAACTGTTCTTTTAACCTGTTTATTTCTCCAAAGTTAACCTACTGCTCTGTTGTGACTTTCAGTATCCAACTGATCTTTCCTCCTCTGTCTAATCTAATTGGGTTTGATTCATTATGGGGCTTCCCTAGCCAGACTCCTGAGCATTTGTCTGTCTATCTGTCTCCCTCATCCATGAAGGAGAATCTTTAATCATACCAGGCAATCAAATAAAAACTAAGTTTTAGTGTCATTTACTCCATTATTCTGTAGTATACAGAAAGGGTGAGTTATAAATGTTGGTTTTTATATATGAGTATTCCATTCTAGTGAATACTATATAAATTGTCCATTCATATATTTCTCTGCATCAGGTACTGACCTAGGTACTAGCGATGCAAAGATCCCTATGTAGTATGTATGTAGTCCATTTTCTAAGAGTCCCAAGTGCAGTAAGGGAAATGGAAATGCAAAGGAATGTACACAAGATGATGATAGAAATGCTCTGATAGAGATACTAAAAAAAGATTTGCTAGCACTTGAGAGAAGTACTTAATCCTGCCTATTGGGAGTACTGCTAGGGAAGGCTTCACAGCTGTGAGATATTGAGGTGGGTGTTAACACTTGAGTAAATAGGCACAAAAGAATGGGGCAAAGAGGCAATTCCAGATGATGGGCACAGCACTTGCAAAGGATAGAATCGTGCAGACCCATAGCAAGGTCAGGAGTGTCTGGCCTGCAGTGTAGGCTTAAGAGGAGGGTGAAGGAAACTATGAAGATAAAATGGAGTAAGATTGTGAAGGGACTGGCATTTGCATTCTAGGTAGCAGGCAACTCAGTAGTTTGAAGCAGACGCTGGTACTACTTTAATTTGCAAAGATGACTTTCTTACCTAATCAAACTGAGAGTCTGACAAACTGACTCTTCTAATTTTTGCTACTGTGAACTAAAAATCTCAACGCCTGTTACAGAAGTTTTACTCTTTTCTGTCCCAACTCTTGCTTTGATGAGCATACATAAGAGAGATCATTATGTTAACTCTTCGAAAGTCACTATATATAGTCTCTAATTAATAAGGCAAAGATAATCATTGTTCCTTTTCTTGGCACATATTCACAAGGAAATTTGGTACTGTCATTTCTCAGGTAAGTGGCCTTAGGAGCAAAGATACATCCGTGGGCAAATTTGTAGAGAAGACAAGTAAAAATGTCTGCTGCACTAGTTAGCAGATGTTTCTAGTTGTGTTAACAAGTTTGTGATAACAAAACAGGCACTACTGTGTGTTGCCAGATTGTTAAAGAGCATTTGCCCATTTAATTCTACCTCCAAAATTTTTTTTTTTTTGTGGTGCCGGGGATCGAACTCAGGCCCTTGTGCTTGCAAGGCAAGCACTCTAATCACTGAGCTAAATCCCCAGCCCCTACCTCCAAAATTCTTGTATCATCTGAGGGTATGGTTTTCCTTTCATAATTAACTGTTTTTCTAAACTCTTTGATTCTGGGATGATCAGTCCTATTAGATTAGTTGTTCCAAAAACATTACTGATCAATTTGTACCATGTTCCAATCCATGACATGATAGAACATATTCAAATTCCATGATACCTAGGCTAATCCCTACCATAAACCTGCACCATTTTAAAGATGGCTCCACAATGCGACTGTGCTTGGTGGTATGAGCACTGAATTTGCCAGTCAGTGGATCAGACATTCAGGCTACTGAAATAAAACTGTCCTTTAGCATTGTTCTAATTGGCCGATTAAAGTGAACTTGAAATCCTTTCTGTAGGTCATGTATTCCCCACATCACTATGATCTTTCATTGTTGCATTACATCTGGCCTTATTTTATTCATGTGTGTCATACGAGCTTAAATTTATGACCCATTCTGTAGTATTTCCATCTTTCAGAAGCCATATTTTTTCTGAAAATATCTCTGACAGCTGAGAGTCTAATATTTGGCTTTACACTGATATTAAGTTCAAGGTTGAGAGATAACATACTTCACAGGTTGGACACAGCAAAGAGAAGAATGTAGGTCAAGCTGTGAAGCAGGAGGGTATATCAGTATTTGTTGGCAGAAGAGGCGAGGAGGAGTTTACAATCTGAGAGAGAGGCTCAGCTTGCTTCGAGATCGCTAGTTCTGCCCCTGGTAAATTAAGAGACATAATAAAGATAATATCCAAATTAATAAGATATGGATCAACTAAGGATGTTAAATAAAAGATTGGATATGAAAGAAATGATGGACTGTGTCATAAGTATTGTTTCCTTCTCCACCTTCATCTGTAGAAGCTCTACAGCCCCCAATACATCTATGTTCTCACAAGACCACAAGCTCCCTTACAGAAGAAAGAGCAAATAATAGCACTGAACTTCAGACCCCTCTTCTGATGTCACAGAAATTTTTCCAGAGTTTAGAGTTTAGATCTGTCACCAAATCTAGGCCAAGCAACATTTTCCCTCATGGAATTTCCAATTCTACCTCATCTTCCAAATTCATGTTTTATCCTAGTCATGAGAACTGATCAAATCGGTGCCCAGAATCCTATGCTCTCCTTCCCTCCACAATAGCACTGTTCTCTACCTCAAAAAATGATGACATACAGAAAAAAGGAGATAGAAACTTCTGGCATTGTTTTAGTTTTCCTTGAGGCCAACACCCTTCCTGCCTTATAAGTGATTTGTCACTCGTGACTAGGGACCTGACTATGAAATATCTGCACCTGTGATTCTTTAAGTTTAAATTGACCAGGCAGAGGAAGCACAACGAGATGGCAGTTAGGTAAAATAATCCAGTGGGCTCTTCCTACAGACATGGCAAGTTGAACAAACCATCTTCCCAAGAGAGAGAGAAAAAAAAAAAAAAACTGGTGGGAGACCATATAGTGCCTGCTTTTAGTATAGCAAAACAAAAAGGTGCACTGATGAAAGCAGAAAGCAAAGAGTTGCCTCTGTTACCTCTTCCCCAAATCCACGCATTCTAGCAGGGAGAAAGGCGCCTCTGGCTTGGGAGAACAGAGAGAATTCAGTCCCAGACCTTTAACTTGAAATCTAGTACTGAGTAAAGCAAATTAAAAAGAAAAAGAAAAATAATTTGCCCAAGGACACACATCAACAACAACAACAACAGAAAATTCTGAATTAACTTTTACTTGAAATAGCAAATTTTTGAGATACAAATAAACTTTTTGGATTACCTCTTTTTAAATTATCTATGGGTTGTCTCAGTTCCCTATTTTATTTTGTACACATAAAGAATGAGTGGAAGAGGGGCTGGGGATTTAACTCAGCGGTTAGAGTGCTTGCCTTGCAAGCACAAGGCCCTGAGTTCAATCCCCGGCACCAAATATAGATATATATTGCAAAGAATGAGTGGAAGAAAATCACATCCTGTTCGGTCTGTCCTGGAATCTGCAACAGTAGAATTCTCTCTTGACCAAATATTTCTTTCATATACAGTCACTTATGTTCTCTGTGACAGTTTCACCTGGAGCTAAAATCTCACTTTGAGTCAAATGTAAATTTTAACTGTTCTATTTATCTCACACTATATAAAAATATTATTCTCACTTTCTAATTGGCAGCAAATCCTAATAAACATTTTTGAGTGAATACACGCTGTAGGGAAGAGAGAAAGGCTTTTATTTTATAAAAAGCAATTATTACAAATAAACATTTATGGTTAACAATAGCTTTCTACAAATCAATTAATTATAAAGTGGGATATGTAATTCTGAAGTAAATATTCCTACTACTCACAAACAGTATTAAATAATAAGCAGAAGTCAAATGGAACCTCTATAGTCACAGTTTTCTGAGGACTCGCCACACTGATGTCCACAGTGGTTGGACCAGCCTACTTTCCCACCAACAGTGGAGGGGGGTCCTGTTTTCCCCACAGCCCCGCCAGCATTTGTTATTGGTTGATTTCTTAATAATAGCCATTCTTTTCTAGAGTGAGATAGACTCTTAGCATTGCTTTAATTTGCATCTCTCAAATAACCAGTGATGTTGAACACTTTTTCATGTATTTACTTGCCATTTGTACTTCTTCATCTGAGAAGTGTCTATTTCCGATGCCCGTTTTGGGGTTGGGTCTTTCCATTTGGGAGGTAGTGTGTCTCTGTCAAATACACTTTAAAACACAAACTCTAGAGTCTCTACACAGGAAGAACTAGAAGAAGGGCTGGTTTTGTTTTTATAAATAATGGCAGAAAAATTTAAAAAATGGTTTGTAACTTGAAAAAAATAATAATAAGCAGAGGGTGTAATAAGCTAAGTGTACCCCAAGTAATTTTAGTCAAAAGAGTACATTTTAAGAAAGCACTAGATTTGTAACTAATTACAAAAGGCCTTAAAGTTGCCAAGATAATTTCCTTATCATCTTAGAAATGCATGTTCGTCAGAAATACTTAAATCTTGTCTCTTAAGACAAAAAGTCCCAAAACACTTTTACTAAACTTTCCCTAAGTTATTTCACAAAATAGCTTCTTACTGAAGATGTGTGGTAATAATCTCAAATTTTCCTAGGATTTATCATATCGTATTTTATTTCTAGTGATGGCTGGATGTGACAGGATGCACTCGAGTCGATTTTTTTTTTTCAGAAAATCAAGGCACTTTCTTTTCCTTTCTTCCTGCACAAAGAGTTGCCAACATTCTGTAAACACAGCTCTTTGGCAGGCAAATCTGAGGTGGGCGCCTGCTTTTATTAAACTAGAAACAAAAGCATTCAGAGAGCTATAAAGCCTATAAACTAGAGGAGACTGCCACTGGGGAAAAGTGAAAGAGACAGGAAATATTGATTCTCTTGGAGTCCTAAGCAATTTGAAGCCTCTCTCTCCAGTTTCTTGTGGACTAGATGTGACATGGGGAGGCACCTTATGACAAGACCACTGATGCAAGATTTACTTTAAAATCGATGAATTTGGGGAAAGGAAAAAGAATCAGGCTTCTTTCTCTTATTTTTTAATTATTTATTTACTATAATCATAAATGGATTTTGTACATTTTAATCACAAATTTTTAAAAAAGATATTGCGTGTTTCTGAGAAGGTGGCACTGGGTCTGTGTATGTTGAACTAGAAAAGGCCTCTTCTCAAGATTTTGCCATCCTGTTTAAATTTTAAAATCTGATGGATACTCCATACATTGGACTCATGTAAATACCTGGCATGTTTGAGAGCATATAAAGCAAATCTTGGTAATAGCTTTATTCATAAAGCTGCAAGTTAAAGTGCACTATGTGTACTTTTATATTAAAAAGAAAACCATTATTAAGTATATATGAATGTAATAAATTAAATGATTGGTAGAATCATGTGATAAAAAGGGACATACAAACTCTAGAAGAATCAAAATTAAAAAAAGTTCCTTTCAAACTTAGATATAAGAAGACGCACCATTCACAACTATGGAAGAACAAATGGCAGCATGTCAATTCTTCTATTAATATACATTTCAACAAAACCAAGGCTGAGAAGATAGTAGGATAGCCTTCAAAGTATGCCCCTTAAGATCAGATTTAAATGAAATACTATTGGTTTTGAAGCTGGGGAATAAAAATTACTCTTTGCTATGAGAGAGCAGGAAGTCACAAGGGTGACAGCCATTTCCATTGACAGAGCAGAGGAAGTCATATGCAGTGATAAGCGGATGATCCTATGTCTGCGTTATTTAGAAATGACACTTGCGGTTTCATATTGATGAACCTCATCTGATGAAAATGTAAAACTGAGCATTACCACAGAGAAAAGTTATAGGGGTGATTAGTCAATTACAAAAGGGTTCTTATATAAAATTATTCACCACAGAGTTTCTTTAAATAGCATATTTCCCTTGTGCATATAAATCTTTCATTGATCATTAGCTGCTTAAGAGGGACTGGGGGACAGAACCTCTTCAAGCTGACACATAAAGTCACTGCTAATTAAAGATCAATCAAAAGTGAAGGAAATACATCTATGAAATTATGATGATTCAATTTACCCACAAATCTGTAGGAACATACTAAGTTGGTAGAGTAAGAATTGACTCAATGTTAAGTGTTTTAACATTAAACTATAAAATACTGGTACCTTATTTTCATAATCATATTCAAGTACAAGTTATTTTTCATGGAGAGTCTGCATATAATTTAGGAGTGCTCAGTTATTTAGCCAAAATTCAAGAGAAAATTTATGGATAACATCTCCCTTTATATTCAAACTTTAAATGGTGCAAGTCTTTTTACAGTCTTTATCTTAACAGACATCAGGCATGTGGCGCATATTCTTATTCTGAAATCTCTTTCAATATTCTACACCATAATGCCCCTCTGATAGATTTATTTCTGATAAATTGGCATTCACTTTACAAATTCAGGAGCAGTTCTTGTTAACAGGATACTCACTGCATTTTTCTGTGCTAGTAAACTTCAATCATTAAGAATGACTTAAAAAGCTTTTTGATAACAGTGCTTGTCACAGGAAAATCAGTATTTTCTATAAAATGAATATGACTATCAGCAAAATCTTCATGAGGAACTTGACAGGCATAATAGTTCGATGCTTTGTTTTGCAAAATTATTCTCCATG
The DNA here is from genome assembly GCA_004026905.1 of Hystrix cristata. Classification (NCBI taxonomy): domain Eukaryota; kingdom Metazoa; phylum Chordata; class Mammalia; order Rodentia; family Hystricidae; genus Hystrix; species Hystrix cristata. The sequence continues at coordinate 42,606 of PVJO010009016.1, read as the reverse complement.
TTCCTTGTTCTAAGAAATATTATGCCTGAATTTCCTCTCCTTAGGAAAAACTTCATGTTTTTTGCTTTCACTCTTACCTTGGTGATCATTTATCAGTGTGTGTAGTATAATATCAATTGTTCTTTCAAAGGAAGAATAGGGATTGTTCTGTTAAATCTATGTACTTACTATATGCATTTGGATAGACTTATTGATGAGTCAAATAACCTAAATCAATAATTTCTATAAGAAAAGTCTATCGAAGTACAAAACGTTAGTATATATATTGGGCTCTTAGAGAGGAGATAGAAATTAATTTCCTAAAATATTGTCCATCTCATAATGAAACCCACATCTGTGGCCATACATAGTATCATATTCTAGTAAGAATATAAGCATGATCAAACAAGCATTGAAACTGAAAATGTAATTCAGGAACCTTATGTGTAAAGCATTCTGTAATACCATTAAAATACCTCAACTTCCAACAGAAAACATGTAATGGCTACTTAATATATGCTAGACCACACAGCAATCTTTGCCTTCAACTGAGGTACCACTGTATATGAAATTATACAACGTTTGCATAGGTATCATGTAACCAATAAGATGTTTTCTGAGGACATTTAATAAGGGCTAAATATACTTAAAATTTAGAGTGAGAGAAAGAAACGCCTTTTTTTCTATTTCTCCAATATTTCTATATTAACCTACATAATTACCTTGAAGAAAAAAAGCAAAATTTAAATACAGGGATGCCTGTATCTAATAAAACAGTAATTCTCAGCAAATCCTGAGTTGTAAAATGCAATGTGTCTTGTTAGGTCAAGGCTAAGGGGGATTTCTACTGTTTGGAAGTCTGGTAGCAATGGAATATGCCTTCCTGTGCTCTGGAAGCTTCTGAAAGTGGGCTCCTCTCCGTAACAGGCTGCACAGATCTTCAAATGACATCTGCAGGGCTCAAGCTCAGCGAGTCAATTATGTCTGTCTTTTGATTCCCTTGACTACTGCAGCCTGAAAGAACTAAGTCAGGCTCACCTTTTAGACTGACCTTCAGAATTGTACAGTGTGATTTCTGGGCCTTTTGCCCAAGAAAGTGCTGTCCATGTATTTGCTGATGCCTGAAAGCTATTTAAAAGGGATGGAGTTCTTTTTTTTCTTCACATTTCAAAATGACACACAGATGTCATTTAAAGTGGAAATGCCAGGCTGTGACCACATACTGATTGTAATTCAAACCTACCAATTTACATATTTTATATGAATTTAGTTACCATTATATTACTGTTCTCTAAGTACTTTGCTTTTATTAGTTTTTGCTTCCAACAATGAAATAGTTTAAATGACCACTATTCAAATCTTTCCAGTTTGAGAAGATGAAGGGACTAGAACAGGATGCAAGAATGATACAGACAGCCGACTGAAGGAGAGCAAAGATAGAATCTCAGAACTAGAAGACAAGTCAGCAATTAGTGACAATGAAAAGAAAGAACTCTTAAAAATAACTAGAGAAAATAAAAAAAATGACTGCAAAAGCTACAAGATGATGCAAAGAAGCATAACAGTGATAGGAGAGAATGAAAAAGCAGGAAACAATGCGAAGGGTCTAAAAAGATTATTTACAGAAGTAATGACGGAAAACTTCCCAAGCATGAGAAAAGAACTTGATATATAGATAAGTGAGGCATATAGAACCCCAGTTACCTATAACCAAAATAAATCCACACCAAGACATATAATAATCAAGATTCCAGAAATTCAGCAAAAGAACAGAACACTGAAAATTAGAGAAAAAAAAATCACCTATAAAGGTAAACCCATCAGAATCACAGCAGATTTCTAAAGATCAAATAAACACTAACACAATTATAATGGGAGACTTCAAAACCCCACTGTCAAAAACAGACAGATCAACTAGACAGAAAATTAACACAGAAATATCAGAATTGAATCAACTCTGAACAAATGGGCTTAGCAGATGTCTACAGAGTGTTCCACCCTACAACAGTGGAATACACATTCTTCTCAGCTGCACATGGGTCATTTTCCAAAACAGACCACATACTAGCTCACAAAGGATACTTAAGTAAATGTAAGGGAATTGAACTTTTCCCATGCATACTATTGGACCATAGTGCAATGAAACTAGAATTCAATGGCAACAGAAATGAAAAAAAAAAAAACAAAAACAAAAACACATGAACACATGGAAACTAAGTAATGTCCTTCTGAATAACAGCTGGGTCACAGAAGAAATTAAAGAAGAAATTAAGCAATTTATACAGTTAAATGATAATGACAATACAACATACCGGAACTTATGGGATACAACGAAAGCAGTGCTACGGGGGAAGTTTATCACATTGAACTCCCACATCAAGAAGACAGACGAGCTCAAATAAACAACTTAATGTTGACGCTCAAACAACTAGAAAAAAAAGAACAAATCAAACCCAAAGCTCATACAAGAGAGGAAATTATTAAGATCAGAACTGAAATCAATGCAATTGAGACCAAGAAAACAATACAAAGAATCAATGAATCAAAGAGTTGTTTCTTTGAAAGACTAAACAAAATAGACAAACCCTTAGCCAACCTTACCAAAAAAAAAGGAAAGAAAAGACCCAAATTAAAGCAATAAAAAATGAAAGGGGCCAAGTCACAACTGACCTGTCAGAAATCCAAAGGATCATCAACATCTACTTCAAGAACCTATACTCAAACAAGATGGAAAACACAAAAGAAATGGACAGATTCTTAGAAACGTATGAATTACCAAAACTGAATCAAGAAGAGATAAATATTCTAAATAACCCAATATCAGCCATTGAAATTGAAGAGGTAATTAAAAACCTACCAACAAAAAAAAAAAAAGCCCAGTTCCTGATGGCTTCATAGCTGAATTCTACAAGAAATTCAAAGCTGATCTAATATCATTATTCCTCAAACTCTTCAATGAAATTGAAAAGGAAGCAGTACTTCCAAAATCATTTCTGTTTTTGTTTTGTTTTTTGGCGCTGGGGATTGAACTCGGGTCCTTGTGCTTGCAAGGCAAGCACTTTAACCACTGAGCTAAATCCCCAGCCCTCAAAATCATTTCTGGAAGCAAGTATCACCCTGATACTAAAACCAGAAAAGGATCCAACTGAAAAAGAGAACTACAGGCCAATCTCCCTAATGAACATAGATGCAAAAATTCTCAACAAGATACTGGCCAACAGAATACAACAAATTATCAAGAAGATTGTACACTATGACCAAGTAGGATTCATCCCAGGGATGCAGGGGTGGTTCAACATACATAAATCAATATATATAACACACCATTATCAACAAAGTCAAAAACAAAAATCACATGATCATGTCAATAGATGCAGAAAAAAAAATTTGACAAAATCCAACACCCATTTGTGATAAAAACCCTACAGAAATTAGGAATAGATGGTGTATACCTAAATTTGATAAAAGCCATATATGACAAACCAACGGCCAGCACCACACTAAATGGTCAGAAACTGGAAGCTTTCACACTAAAATCTGGAACAAGACAAGGTTGCCCACTATCACCACTATTATTCAACATAATTCTGGAAACATTAGCCAGAGCAATTAGACAAGAGAAAGAAATAAAAGGAATAAAGATAGGAAAGGAAGAAGTTAAACTATCGTTATTTGTGGATGACATGATACTCTACATAGAAGACCCCAAAAACTCCACCGAAAAACTTCTAGGTTTAATAATGAAATTCAATTGTGTTGCCAGATACAAAGTCAACACCCAAAAGTCAATAACATTCCTATACGCAAACAATAAACCCACTGAAAAAGAAAAAACAGATGACATATCCTTCACAATTGCACATAAAAAAATAAAATACTTAGGAATCTATCTAACAAAGGAAGTGAAAGATCATTACATTGAAAACTACAGCACTCTAAAAAAGGAAATTAAAAAGGATATCAAAAAATGGAAAGACATCCCATGCTCCCGGGTAGGAAGAACCAACATAGTGAAAATGGCTATACTTCCTAAACTGCTATACAGATTCAATGCAATTCCAATCAAGATACTACTAACATACTTCAAAGAACTAGAAAATACAATCATGAATTTCATCTGGAACCAGAAGAGACCAAGAATAGCAAAAACAATCCTAAGCAACAGGGGAAAGGCAGGGGGCATCACAGTTCCCGATCTAAAACTATACTATAAAGCTACAGTGATAAAAACAGCATGGTACTAGCAAAAAGACAGACCTGAAGATCAATGTAATAGATTGGAGGATGCAGAAACAACCCCAAACACATTCAAATACCTCATCTTCGACAAAGGAGCCAAATACCTTCACTGGAAGAAAGATAGCCTCTTCAACAAATGGTACTGGAAAAATTGGCTTGCCATATGCTGAAAACTAAAGCTAGATACAAGTCTCTCACCATGTACTAAACTAAAATCAAAGTGGGTGAAAGATCTAAACATTAAAACAGAAACACTAAATTTACTGGAGAATAGAATAGGAAGAACCCTCAAAGACATAGGGGTAGGAAAAAAAAATTCATGAACAGAACCCAGACTGCACGGGAAACAATACAAAGAATCAGTGCTTGGGACCACATGCTATTAAAAAGCTTTTGCACAGCGAAAGAAATCACCAATAAAGCAGGACGAAAACCCACAGTTGGGAGAAAATTTTTACTAGCTATCCATCGGACAAAGGTCTAACATCTAGATATACAAAGAACTCAAAAAAATTAAACCTCCCAAATTTAAAGATCCAATCCAAAACTGCGCATCTGAAATGAATACACATTTCTCAGATGAAGAAATTAAAATGGCAAATAAATATATGAAAAAGCGTTCAACATTACTAGTCATTTGAGAGATGCCAATCAAAACAATGTTAAGACTCCATCTCACTCCAGAAAGAACTGCATTTATGAAAAAAAAATCAACCAATAACAAATGCTAGCAGGGCTGTGGGGAAAAAGGAACCCTCCTCCACTGTTGGTGAGAATGTAGACTGGTCCGGCCACTATGGATATCAATATGGAGATTCCTCAAAAAATTAGAACTAGAGGTTCCATTTGATCTGCTATTCCCCTACTGGTGGTCTTCCCAGAAGAATTGGAATCGTCATACCACAGGGATGTGTGCACAACCATGTTCATAGCAACACAATTTGTAATAGCAAAGTCTTGGAAACAGCCTAAATGCCCAACAACCAGTGAATGGCTAAAGAAAATGTGGTTTTTCTACATAATGGAGTACTACACCACCATAAAAAAGGATAAACTAGAGTCATCTGTATGTAAATGGATGTTCCTTGAGAACATACTATTAAGTGAAATAAATCAGACACTAATGAGTACACATCGAATTGTTTCTCTGATATGAGAAACCATAACTATAAATAAGGACGAAGAGGTGTAATAGATATAATATAAAAGGAAGATAATATATAAAGGAGAGGAGCACTAGGAAGAGAGAAGGGGGAAAACCAGGAAGGGAAAGAAGGAAAGAAAGGGGAAAGGGAATTCAGAGAGAAATGTGAATAAACCCATTGTAAATTGGGAGAGAGGGAACAGAGGGGAGGGGCGGGGAGGAGGGGGAGAACCAAGATGCATCATGTACAGGTACAAAATAAATGTGATGAATGTGATCATTATATGTACCTGGTACCAATAGATGTTCTTGGTTTAAAAAAAAAAAAAGGCAGGCACGGCCAGCAGATGGCAGTGAAGAGTGAGTGTAAAGATCAAGGGCAAATCCATTAAATTTGTGATTTTGCTGAAGATCATTATTTTTGAATGTCATATATTTGAGAAGAAACCAGAGAATCTTCAGTTGTCAGGACTTACAATTGTCAGGATTGGTTGGACACGTGATTAATTTAGAAAGGATGCTAAAGATATGTCACTAGATGTGTGCCAGCTCAATTTGACACAGTTCTTGATGATGATTTTTCTGATGTCTTGCACAGGAGTTTTATTACATTCTGGGGTCATCTTTCAGTTTAAGAACAGGTTGAGACAGTGCCCCTGATCTCCTGACCAATGGAATTCTCTTGGGGACTCTCACTTTTGCATAAGGCAGATGCCACTTACAGGTCACCCACTTCTGATGCAGTCCACCCCTCCCACTGCCACCCCATGACTCTTTATTCAGTTGCCCTTTCTTAGCAATGGTTATCATATGCTAAACCTGTTGGAATTGATAGCTTTTTCAAATCTGGAAAGGGAAAAATTAAATCCTCAAGGAAGTGAAAAGTCAAAGTACACATTATAGAAAACAAGTATATGGAGTATTTCGCTCGAATGCTCCCTACTTGTCGAGTAGCTATCATCTCCTTTTCCCCCTTTTCCACCACTTTTAAGTAAATTGTCCTCTAAATAAAGTGTCTTCTCTTAAAAAAAAAAAGAAAACAAGTATATTTTAGATATCTTGAGTATTTTTGTATGTGTGTCTTTAATAGTCTTTCCTATTTTCACTCATACTCTTTTGATCAGTTATTCACCTGCTAGCAACACTAGCAAAGTAGTTATAACAAATCAAGTGTTGTTAAAAAATCTAAAGATTAAGGTTAAATTTTTCTAACTACTGATTTTTCTGATGCATTGAGAACTAAAATCAGAAAATAAAAGCTTTTTTTGTTTAAAGAATGAAACTCCAGGTTGATATCTTTAGTTTACTTGGTGATTAAAAAGAAGCTCTTTTTTTTTTTTGTTCTGTGCAATAAGGGAGTAAGAATATTTCTTGGAGCATTTTGTTAACAGATAGCCACATATTCCTTCAAATGAATGCATAATCGAATCTTCCAATATGCATAAGAAATTTTTATATTTTCAGTAATGATGTGGTTAGTCTTTATGATTTCTTTCAAGAAAATGTAATATTTAGAAAAATTGCTTTCCAATTTACTCCATTTTATAAGACACTGTAGTAAGAGGTAAAGAACAATTTGATTTATTCCAAATTCAGGGACAAGAAAAAGAAAGAAACCCAATAGGCAACCATAAAATTATCTTAATTATGTTGTCAGGTAAAGACATACAGCAAAAACCATAAAAAATTCATTTTTGTTGTGTTCATTAGTGACAACTGGTACCATAAACCCCATACATCCTGGCCCCAGACATTTGGAGTTTTATGTAACTCCTTAGAAATGCAGCTTCCTAAGAGTTACTACAAAGTCTATATAAGCATGGTCACTCATGAGAATTTATATTTCAGGAGTTGGGTATGGTGAGAACACTTGCAATCCCAACACTCTGGGAGGCTGAGGCAGGAGGATCTAAAGTTCTAGCTCAGCCTGGACAATTTAACCCTGAGCAAGACAATGTATCAAAAGGGGGGGTGCTGGTGAGGAAAGGGGGAAGTAAAAAGGGTTATACAGCTGTAGCAACTCCATCTCAAACATGTAATAACAAAAATGGGCTGAACTGGGGATGTAGGTCAGTGAGAAGGCTCTGGATTCCATCCTCAATACTACGAAAACAGAACTTATATTTCAAGTTTTGTTTATCAAATAGCAATAAATATTCAAGATAGGATAGCATAAAGTATAAGATATATTTTTAGTATATCTGTTCATTTTAGATGTGACACTGTTTTACTTCTACCTGTAGTCTTCTACCTTAAAATCACAATTATAATGCTATTTGCATATAATATGACATTAATTCAAAAGACTTGAATTTGCCTGCATATGTTCATAACTCAAAGTTAGCAAACATAAAAATTTCCAATGTTAGAAATTTATTGACTACACTAATTTTATAAATTCCAAAACCATCATCTCATTTTTGTGCAACATAATTTAGACATGCTATTTACCATGCTAGTTTACCATGTCTAATCTTCACTTGCAAAATTTATTTACAATTTTCATCCAAATTCTCACTCCAAGATCAATGAAAACATGGATAATTTAAGAGATGGGCTACTGATTATGTTTTAGTAGCATACATTAAATGCATTTTCATTTTCAATTGATTAATACAAGAAATTTCTTAACAATATAACTGCACAGATAAAATTATACTTTTCATAATTTTAGACCAAACCACTAAAAACAAATAATTTTATGTAGATGTATATTACATTTCAAATGAAAATAAAGCTTAGGAAAATAGAATGAAATACATTGTATATATTTATAATTAATAGGAAAATTTCCCATAAGTTGATATAATTGATATAGCTAAATCACCCTAGAAAATCTTATACTTATCTATAAGATATGCATGTTAGAATTCTGATTTGCATACAACTGCATATTTTTCCCAAAGTATATTTTGTCCCTGGCCTTATGTCCAAATCTACTAGTCCCTTAACCCAAGGTCACTTGCTCATATTTTAATAATACATTACCCAAAAGTTAATTACCATAATGTCCATTACATTGAATTTGAATTTTTAAATACTTTTAAATCATAATGACATTTATCTTAATGAATTTATACCACTTTCCCCAAATTCCAGAAATTGCATTTTCATGTATTAGTGGATACTTTCACAAGTCAAATAGTTCCACAATGTTGGTTTTGAAATCAATCCAAATATTATAACGTGATTATAATAGCATTACCAAAATCTTCATCCTATCTCATTTCCCAACAACCGTCTAAAGAGCGTCTAGTTTAGTCCCGAAGCACATGCTGCAGGGAAAGGAATACCAACTACACATGTGTTCAGCTCAGCATACTGCAGTTGCAATCTAAACTTATTAACTGTCAGAGTGTATTGGAAAAAAGTGTAACAGCTGTAATTAAGGAATTACTCACCCAGCTGAGTTTCCTGAATTGTCAGTTTACTTTCCACAGGATATAGAAGCTTGGGTGGCTTATCAGTCAGAGGGGCTGAAAAACAACAATAGTAACAATACAGAGACTTATAGATACGCTGCATGAACTGAAAGAATACAGTTTATTTTCCCACAAATTTTTCATTCTCAAATGTCAAGTGTCAAAGCACTGTACCAAGTAATGACTTTCATATTGCAGATAGTAACTTCGGGCAAGTCAAAAGCTATTAGATTGTATAAGAATAAAATATAACACATTCAAAATGACAGTCACATGGCCTTCCTGAATTACAGAATCAGGATTGGTCAGTCCTCAAGAACATAAGGCTGTGCTTCACAAAACATTCCAATTTATAATGTGTTTTTCTTTTAATGGGGTACCCTACATTTTTTCCTATGTTAAAGCTACACTTGATATAGAGGCATGTATTACAACATTTTTTTTTGACACAGGAATGTGTCATTCTTAATTCCATTCCTAGTTTCCATGTTGTGTCATATCGCCTCACAACTCACAATTCAGTAATTACATTATTTCTTCACGTTTATACTCTGAATAGGGTGCCGTTAAATGAGTATGAGCACGTACATTCACATCAACAAAATATTTTACATGATATTTTCCATTTAGTCTAAACCCTTTATTACTATTATCTGCTACATTTCATAGTATTTATTTGTTAATTTGCATGAAATACTCAGTTTGATTTGAAGGTTCCACACGTTTCTGCTTGTGCTCTCATCAATTTCAATTATCAGCCTACAAATCTGAGTTTGCTATTAAGTATTTTCGAGATAGGTTTCTCACTGTATAATTCATTCCTAGCTAAACTAGACTATCTGGACTTTAGACAAATAGTCAGTTCTTCTTCATTATGTTTTCCTCCCACCTCCTCTGATTGAATTGCCTAGGTCCCTCAAAACCGGTCATTGCAACTTCTACTCTGTATCAAGTACAGAAATGATCAATTAAGGATTGCTAAACCAAATGTGTTTGCTTTCAGGGCTTTCTTTCTTCTCTGCCAGGACGACATGCCAGTTTGGTTGATAACTGCGAAGCTGATCTAGACAGAACTGCCAGGAGTTGGCATCCATCTCTCTTTAACAAAAGACACAGTCAGAGCAAAGGAACAACACACCTCCACTTAGAAAAACTGGGATGCATTTTAATAGTATTGATATGGGAGACCAAAGTACAATTGATTGTTTTTCTTCATAACTAATTGAATGTATTATTCATTCAACTTTGTTACTCTTTAACAAATGTCGAGTTGCAAAGAGGGAAAGAAAGCTGTGGTAGATGGATGAGAGAGCAACAGCTTTGAAATTCTCAAAGATACGACATCACTTTGATTAACCTTAAATACCCTTAGTTTGTGCCTACACGTTCTGATCTTAACAGATTTTATTCTCCTACCACCTAAATAATCATCCTATTACTAACTGTTGGCAAAATAGTTTATCATTCATAGGTCTAAAAGTCACATTTCTTAGATCCTGCTTACCAAATTATTTCAGTGAGCTTTAAAAGCAACTACGGGGGGCTGGGGATTTAGCTCAGTGATTAGAGTGCTTGCCTTGCAAGCACAAGGGCCTGAGTTCGAACCCCAGCACCACACACACACAAAAAAAAAAAAAAAAACAAAAAAAAAATAAAAGCAACTACGATAGCAAAATGGCTATTTATTTAGTATATTTAGACAGTTTATAAAATCTTGTGATTATGTAGTTACCAGTAGATAATTTGACAGCTTGCTTTAGAGAGCAGTTGAGAAAAATGTTCCTTATTCAAACACATCCCACACTATTCTGTGCTAAGAGGGGAAAAGATCTGGAGAGAAAGATAGTAAAATCCATATGTAGCACATTTGTTCAGAATATAAAATGATTTTGTGGTTTTCCACCCAAACCCACCACCCACTCTGTGGCACAATGTGATATCATTTAAGACCTTTCATATTCTGTCACATGATAATATGAGCACAGGAAATTTTCAAGTCTAAGTCATGAAGTCATAGATTGTTAAGCTTTTTGGAACTTTTAAAATCAGCTGTCTTGCACTGTGCCCTCTGGGCAGATGGTGAAGGAGGTAAGCACTGGCCTACTGCTCATGTCTCTATGCTTTGTGACACCATCCACTTCTCTTTGACAGAAGTAGCTCTGCTTTTATTTATTTTATCTAGTATTCCACTCAAGATTTTGAATAAGCAATTTGAATTAAATTCATTTGATATATATAAAACACCATAATATGCCAGGCACTGTGATAGGTGGTTTGAAATATTTCTGTCTTTTGCCCTTACACCTTACAGTGATGTGTAGTTTAGTAACAAAAATAAAAATTCTGGGCTGATTCAACTGCTTTGTCTTAGAAATCAGGAATCTAAGCTATAAAGAGATCAAATGTTTTGCCAAAGGTAACAAAGCAAGTTCAAGCTAACGTCCTTGCTGGATCATTTCCTCCCTCCTCTTTGTTATGTGCCCAGTGAAAATTCTGTCAAGCAGTGACTGCATAAGCCTGTACAAAGTCTCCCCTCAAGGTTTGTGTGATCTGTTAGAAGAGTGAAAACACGCAATTAAATCATCAGAACTCAGAGCAGGGAACTCTTGCAGCGCAGTCTGTCATCATCCATAAGTCTCATGTTTTGGTATTGTGCTGTGACGGGTATCAGCTTGGCACATTTCTTGTGTGATTCGCCTTTCTTGGATAAAAGTGAGTGGAAACTTCCAGATAACACAACAGCTGAACTGCTGTTTTGACACACTGGCAAAATGACTGTGAAAAGCAGATGATCACTAAGGCTAAGATGCAGCTCGGGTTCACAGTCATTTGAGGGTGGCAAATTTTGCTGCTACCAAGAAAGGACATGAACAGAATTAAACATCATTGGAATGTTTCTGACACTTTAAGCTTATGATGTTTAATAAATACCAGTTGAGCTGAATCGACAGAGAGATAACTGGATAAACAAAAACAAGATTGATAGCAATCAATGAAAATGAACACGGGGCTGGGGGTTTAGCTCAGTGGTTAGAGTGCCTGCCTAGCAAGCACAAGGCCCTGAGTTCGATCTCCAGCACCAAAAAACTAAAACAAACAAACAAAAAAATGAACACACACACACACACACACAAACATACACACACACCCCTGCTCCGTATTTTCTCCATTGGCAAAGGAAGAAGTATAAGGAAAATGAAACAAATTATTTATAATAGAAATCAAAGTTATTAGCATTAGACCATGACTAGAACATCTGACATTTCATTGTCAAGAAAACAACTTGTCTTTTGGGAGCACTTCCTTCTCTCTCTAACATACACATACAAACATATAACCATTAACTGAAATTGCTGGAGAACTAAAGAAAGTCCGACAGTACTGACATGAAGCATAGAATGATTTTAAAACATAATCATACTTTGTCTACCAAAAGACACACTTTTGATCTCACAAACTATGCATTAAATATAGCTTTCTATCCATTAACAAAAGCATTCCCAAGCCTTCATTTTATTCTTCAGAAGATGTTATTAAGAACCTTGGAAGTGATATAATCACTTACAATAACAGACTTCTCTTACAGAATTATTGACATGTCTCGATGGACAAAACTTTGTTGCATAGCAGAAAGGGAATTTTAACCATATTCATTTTGCTTACAAGTTGCAGTTAGAGAAACATCTAGAAGTCAGTATACTTGAGGATATGTACAAGATTGATCCCTTACCTATGCTAACGTTCCCGAGCTATTCAAGAAGAGATGCAGTCTCTCCCTCTTGTACACTTAACAGAACAGTGGATAATAGAGTTTAGTGTTCTTAAAACAAAAAGGTAAAGTTCGAGCAAATCACCCAGGATCCTTCAGTCTTTCTAATGTTCTTAAGGAGGAGAGAAATGTGAGGCATCTGGGATGAACATACACTTTCCCTGTTAAATGATCACCCTTTTAAATCTAATTTTAACCCCCACAAACTAATTCCTCAAATATTACTGACAATACCCAATATATCTTGTATATCTATACTTATTCTACCACAAAATTTGTTCTTTCAAAATCATAAATAATTTTCATGATATATTTTAACTAGTTCCTTTCTCCACTTTGTTTTGTAGAAGGATTATGGTAGAATAAGGAAGATCACACACTGCTTTCAAGGAGACACCAATTGAATAATCCTTGACTCCGGTTTGCTGGCTTGGCAAGTTAGGGAAATTATTTAATATCTCTTAGTCTTCTTATATGTAAAGTGTGACATAGTTTTTTCCTCATAGGTTTGTGTGAGGCTTAAGTAGGTAATAAATTAAGTACCTTTATAAAATTGATAAAAAATAAATCTGTTCTAATGATAAATATCGCTTTGAGACAATAGCATTTAGCATTGTAGTCTATGTAGCTAAGAAGGAAAAATATTATTTGAGAAATAACGAACTGAGTATTTGACTAAGGGTTTAAAAGGAGTTTAGAGGGCAGGGAATTTAGTGCAGTGGTTAGAGTGCTTTCCTTGCAAGCACAAGGCCCTGAGTTCAATCCTCAGCACGGAATAAATAAATAAAAATAAAATAAAATAAAAAGAGTTTACACTCTTGATTTAAGAATCATTAATAATTTTCATATTAGTTTTTTAACAGATGAATTGATCTATCTTCAAGAATTCAATCACAATAAAACTTATTTTGAATAGTTCCATTTAAAATTTTCATTAGTATATGTTTGAGATACTTATTTTTACATATCAGTCTTGATCTCTTTTACTTCTGCTTCTTTTCTGTTCCCTCTTGAATAATTTTAAGTATGCCAGGCCATATAATTGGCATTGTACAAGACTCAAACAAAACGCAGCTTTTAAAGATTGTAATACCTCATGGAGCCTACAGTCTATATAATTATAAATGTCTCCATAATTCAATTTCAAGAGCATTTATCAAGTGAATAAACCTAATATTAAATTAGAAATTAAAGAATGAGTAAAACATAGAGTCATTAGTAAGGATGGTCATAGATGAAAGCCTATTTAAAATACATTGTAGCAAGTGCTATACTTGGGGATAATTTTTTTTGTAACACCACTTAAATCCATCAACTAAAACTTGGCACAAAGCAATATTCACAGAATTACACAACTGACAATAAAAAATGCTTTGGGAATGCTCCACAGACTCACTCCATTTTCCACTTTACGATGGGTCATTTGTGTGTGTTTTCTTTTAAATTTAAAAGAACTGACAAACAACTGCCTGTTTTCCTAGCACATCAAGGGAAATTGGATCATCCATGGGGCTTTAATCTCCGAATGACTCAGACTGGGGTTTCAGTTCCACTTTCTTTGTCCTGGAATGTTTTAACATCAGTTTCTAATAGTGGACCATACATTTTATGAGCACACTCTCATGGTCCTTGAAGAAGGAAGAAAAGGACAGGAAAAAAACATCACCACACATAAAGGAAATCCACTTAGGGGAGGACTACTTTCTTTTTCACTTGTCTCTAATGCTTTGAAGTTGGTAAAATCTCTCTTTTGCAAGTACTTATGGAGACTTACAAGAGTCTTAGAGTCTCAGAAGCCTCAAGGAAGGAGGCAAAGCCACTGAACAAAAAGGTTCAGGGAGACAAGTTTATGAATAAACTAACAACATATACAAGACATCCATTTAAGGGTCATGTCAAAGGGCATCACTGCTGATAGGTTAATATATTTATCAAAATACATGTATTGAGCAAAATCAAGAAATTAATTTGACTGGATTTGATACCGAATATTTTATTTATCTATTTAGTTTTATAAGAACTCCCTGTGATAAAAATAAATATGTTCAATCACTCAGTCACTCAATTCATATTTTTAGAGCATCATGTCTTTATCAGGAACTGTTCTAGTCACTAGCACAAAGACAAACAAGATTCCGGCTTTCAGGGAACAAGCATTCCAGAAAGTAAGATGTAAAAAAAAGCATATAAATAAGTACATAGATAATATAATGCTGGCTGATTACAAATACCATAAAATGAAGCAGTTAAAGAGACAGAGACTAATGCAGGTGCTATTTTAGAGAGGAGTGTCAGGAAAGAGATCTTCAGAAATAGAATCAGAGCCATGTTCATCCAAGATATTAAGAAAACTCTCAAGTACTCCCTGATTCACTGTTATGTTGAACACATTCAGTGGAAAATTGAATATCATATTTAATTTAGATTTTACTCATTTAAACAAATTTATTATGAAGTGCTATTCTATTGTAAGAATGTTGGAATTTAGAAATGTATACTCAATCACTTTCCAATAACTTGCTAAATTTTCCCAGGGACCATAACACAAAAATACCATATTCATTGTTCTCAAAAAATAATTATCCAAGAATATCAAAGGTAAAGCTAATGAACATCAAGATAAAGTTAAGGTTCAGGGTCTACTTATTTTTCATTTTCTGCATTTGCCTCTTAGGCTATTGTTTGTACTCTAACTCACTCAATCACCTATTGAACCTTGATCTTGACCAAATGAACTAAGATAAACAGGGACGGTAAACAATGGAGACTATGGGCAGATATAGAATTAATAAAAGTGTTGTAGTATTTCAAATTTTACTTTTTAAAAAAAAAATTGATGCAGTAGATTTTGCATAAATAAGATGAAAATCTATTGTATTTGATTGCATGTCTGATTTTAACCATTTTAAATGAATTTGTGTGTGTGCTTAAAGCTAAAGTTAAAAAACATGGAGAGAAAAAGAAAACAATGCATAATTATTGGGAGAAATTATGATGAATCCTAGGAAGAGAATGCTGATAGATGTAATAGCTGCAATCAGATTGGTAAGCATGCCAACTACTGTTTTCACTTTGGGTGACAAGTAAGAAAACAATTAACAGTCACTAATTAACTTCTAGGGACAAGAGTAAATTCTAAGAAATTGTATGTCCCATAAGGGAAAGGATCTCTTCTCTAGCAATATAAAAGTATGGGAAATTACAACATATCCTGTTTTCTTTTCCTATTGCCAGGTAAATGGCATTTGGGAATGAAAAATAATAAACTTTAAATTGTCTGGAAATGTTATTAAAAGAAAACTGTAGAATTGACGAAAGTCACCATGCTACCTTGAGAATCAGAACATTTTAAATTCTTTGTTTGGGCCAGGATAACACATTACAATGGTATATTCCTACAGTGTAGCATACTGCAGTTTATGGTTTGCAGATTATACACTGAATTGCTTCACTGATAGTTGTATTTCTGTAGATGATATTTACATCTCTTGGCTTTCTGATCATGATAATGAATCTCGCATGATTACACATTGGTACTGATTCTCAGGCGGGGTTGTCACAATTGGTGGGTGGTATTACTTAACAATGGATGCTGCTAAATATCTTATAAAGCAAAGGAAAACCTCCCACAAGGATGATCTGGCCCCCAATGTCAATTGTACTCAATATTGTTGCAGTTGAGAAACCACACCCTGTGATAACCATATATCAAAAGTGGTTTATTACATGTATTTCAAACCAGGATTGTACAAGAGACTTCCATTATCTGGCAGATAGGAAGGTACTGAAAACAAAGGGACTGATGGAACAGGGTGACAGAGGCTGAAGTCCAGGCTGTTGTAGATTTGACCACACCCACAAAGACAGCGTGGTTCGGTAGGCAGAAAGTTCGGGACTAACAGGGTACAGGAGACGGATGGAAAGCCAAAATGAGCAGAGTCTGTGTAAAGTATGAGTAATCTACTTCACCCCTTTCAAACTCTCATAGAAAGAATAGCCACCACCAAAGTCTTTCCTCTACCCAAACAACTCAAAACCAAAAGATTTTTCTTTAAAGACATCAAATAAACCTTCTAATACAAAAAGTAGAGACGGGGCTGGGGATTTAGCTCAGTGATTAGAGTGATTGCCTTGCAAGCACAAGGGCCTGAGTTCGATCCCCAGCACCACACACACACACAAAAAAAAACCCCAACAACAACAAAAAAGTAGAGACATTCCAAAATTTCCAGAAATAATTCAAATATTGTCTTTACAAAACATGTAGTTTTTGAAATATCACAGAATTATTTCACAACAAAACTTTACTATTAGGGGCTGGGGATTTAGCTCAGTGATTAGAGTGCTTGCCTTGCAAGCACAAGGGCCTGAGTTTGATCCCCGGCACCACCAACAAACAAACAAACAAACAAACAAACAAACAAAAAACTTTACTATTATAGGGGCTGGGGATTTAGCTCAGTGGTTAGAGTCCTTGCCTGGCAAGCACAAGGTCCTGAGTTCGATCCCCGGCAACCCCCCCCCCAAAAAAAGACAAAAAACCAAAAACAACAACAACAAAAACTTTACTATTATAAATTAGTACAGATGTCATCTTCGGTCTCTGAACATATATTTAACCAAAAAAGGTAGCCCCCACTCAATCTACTTGGTAAGTGGCAATCCATATCCAATGGACCTGGCCAGGGCTCAAAAACAAAGTATCCCATGTAACACCTGAATTTAGTGTGGATATCACATCATCTGCTTAATGAAGTGTGGATATCACACCATCTGCTTAATTTTATTGACAAAATACTAAGTAGATGTGTTGTTAGCTGGAACTCTCAGCATAATTCAAAGACTTGTAAGACACAATAGTATAACTATATCATCACCAGTAAGCTTGTGGATAGGAAAAAAAAAAACATATATCATAGTTTGAGGTTTGCAGTTACATTCTTTCATTTGAGCACTGATTTTCTAGAAAGAAACCAACATTTCTCCAAAAATGGAGCCAGTAAGGAGAGAAGCCAGGATGTGAATCCACCTCTTCTGATTATAATAATCATGTGCTCTCCCTTTCTGTAGATAGCTGCTAAACATTTGTGTCTTCTTATATGACTTCTACTAGACACCTCCCACCCCCAGATTCTCTGATGACATGAGGCATCCTGGTGGAAAATGATTTTGATTGAGTTTGGAAACAGGGATGCAAAGTTTTGTGTCTTAATAGACTTCTTTAGGAGTACACTGTTTTTGACAATAGTGAACATTTTACTGCAGAATTTGAATAAGTCTGTTTTTGCTTTCTAGAAACAATAGAAGGGATGGTTAAATCTGTCATGGGCATGGGCTCTTATAAGAAGAACTCTAATAGATTAGGGAACCTGATGATAACATGCAATTTGAGACTCTCATAATTATACAGGACCAAAGAAAGGTAGGCATTCTAGAAATACTATTAATACTGTTACCAAAAAGATATGAACCTTAATAAACACACTCTCTATTAAACCTCAAGCTTTGCCAATATAAATCCCAAATTTTAAATTTTTGTAGTAACTGCATGCAATATTAGAGATGTCTTTTAGTACAACATTTTGTAACAGCCAAAATCCTATTTTAAAAACTTCATTTTTTTCACAAAATATGGGAGCATAAACTTAACCAAATTATTCAACTACTGCTACATTACATTCTTCTTGCTGAATTAAATTTCATTAGAGATCAATTCTTTAGGCACAATAACAATATTGACATATTCGACCTTTGTATTTGCTGCAACATATTTCTATCAATGATGAGTCTACACTGGGAGGTGTACACTGGGAGCAAATGTTCTTCTTATATTCTATTAATCTAAGCTAATTGATGTATTATTGGAAATCTGAAATATCAGTATAACAGTGATATACATAGTATGCATTAAATTGGAGTTTGACTGTAATATTTAGTGACATTACTGCTTAAAGACTCAAATAATTATCCTCCCTCCCTCACTTCCTTTTTTCCTTCCTTCTTCTCCCATTTTTCTTCATACCTCCCATCCATTCCGCCTTTCCTTTCATCCGTATTTTCTTTCCTAAAAATATGCATCTTGCAAACAGTCTGAAGAAAAAAAAATTTTTATCATGAGTAAAGTGAAAAAAGATATCCTAACTTTACATTTACTCATCTGTAACTTACTTGTCTAGACTACCCCCATGTTCCCCTGTTTAGTTGTTGTCATTCGTCTGACACTGTCAGAGAAGCCATTTTGTTAAAAAATGACTATTTACCAAATAATCTCCTACCAGGGAGAATTTCAGGCAGCTTCAACTCTGTCTAAAAGTTTAATAAAGATCTTCAATGGTGGTTTTCTTTTGTTTCATAAAGTCAATCACAAATCATTAAAAACACGATTACTATAAGAACAAAAACAAACCAAAGAACCCCAAGAAGCACAAACAAACAAAACAAAGCTATGAACTATAAAACCAGGTACCCTTTAACTAAAACTTGCCATTCATATCTAATTATGCTGCAAATGCTGCTATATTATTTGCTATCAGCACATAGCCAAGAGTTACTTGGCAACAAACACAGGTTAGTCATTTTAAGCATTTTCTTTGCAGAAATGCAGAAACAAACTGTAAATTTGTTCCTCACTGCACTGAAAAACAAACTGCAAATTTGTTCCTAGTTGCATTGAAAATACACCACTCCCATCATCTAGAAAAGAAAAAACAAAACAAAGCTTGTAATAAACAACATACACAAAATGCTAAAAATTACAAAAGCTGGGCGAGGTTACACGGAATTCAATATACTCTTCTCATTCTTTTAGTGTCTATTTTGCTTGAAATTGTCCATGGTAAAAATAGTTACAAAGAATGCCATGGATATGAAAGCTGTAGGATTTGGTAAATTTTTTGAGTGTTATATATAGTGCATATACCTATATATGTTTAGATACAGAGATACAAATTATAAATTTAGAGCCAAACTTATAATAAAAAATGAAATGAAATTGAATTGCATCTATGCCAGCTCAAAGCAATACCACACTCTATTTGCTCAGCAAAATTTGTTTCTATTATATCTTCACACTTCTGTGTTTGTGACAAATATAGCAAAGCCATTTTTACTTTAGGAATAAAATAATAGAAAAATAGTGATACAATTCATCACCAAAATATTTCTGAATTACAAAACATCCCAAACGTCAGTGTTTTAAAATAATGACGATTTATTATTATTCATGAGTGTGCGAGACTGATGAGAAGAGGTGCAGCTAATTGGACCAGGCTTGCATGATCTTTGCATGCTCGAATGCAAGTAAAGCGTGCAGCTTTATTCTTTTTGAGTGGGCTTGCTCACATTTCTCACATTTTTACCAAGCTAAGATTTCACTCGGTAACCTATAGTGGAACAATGGAGGTTTGTAAGCAGGGAATTAACATGATCTAATGTGATTTTTTAAAAAATGTTTCTTTAAAGTCAGCTCAAACTGCTTTGCATTCAAGCACTTTGAACATTTTGCCATTTCCCCAGGTCACCATTCTGTTGAGCTCTTTTGAAATGCCCCTCCTTCACTCCCTCTAGAGTACCGTTGCCTTTCTTCTTAAATCCTGACCCACCTTTCCATCATTACCACAGCTGTCGACGTATTTTGGTGAACTCTCTAACTTGTGCTGGGGCCCCTAAACATAACCTTCCTTATATCTGTCCAACCATTAAAAGGCTGGTCTGCAATTTTTCCTTCCTTACATCTGTCTTCCTCTTGAAACGTTAAACTCACTGAGAATGTGGATTGTGGTGGTTTTATTTAAAAATTTTAACCTTCATTTCCCTAAGATTTTAAATATTTTCTATAGCAGGCAGAACACATTGAATACTCAAAAACAATTGTGAAATGATGAGAAAATGAAAGATCTAAGTATATTTCATACACTCTATTTTAAAAGGCAGTAATTGCATGCTTCTTTTTTCTAAAGATCTGCATTAAAAATGTTCATTACAAAATGCATTTTGATGGCTAATGGGATATACTTCAGTTACTTTAGAAACCCTACTCATCTAGAACATATAGTACAGTAGTCCAGAAAAATGGCTATTAATACCCTTTGAAAAATATTCAGTGCCAGCTATTTGTGTATTTATATGAGAAACACATCACTATTCTTTAAATGACTTATGATCAGGAGTTCATATATTCAGCTATCTCAGTCATTTCTGGGGAATTTTTCTATTTGCCTTTTTGTCCATGTATACTGTGAACAATCACTCACTCAGCAGTATGTAAAATCTATCGGTGTTTAACTGAGCCTTTAGGCTGGTGTAATAGGACAAAGCAAAATAAGTACAAATAAGATACCCACAAACAAGTAGTTTATATGCTGGTCAGATGGATATGGCCAATGATTTAAAACAAAAGAAAGACAATATTTAACAAGATGAATGTGATAGTCCTGGCTACAGGTGGTTGGAAGGCACAGTTTTAAGGTAAAAGACAAAAGAAGGTGCAAAATAACCAGATAGAAAAACTCATGGATAAGTAACATATAAAAGGTACAGGATGGGGCTGGGGATTTAGCTCAGTGATTAGAGTGCTTGCCTTGCAAGCACAAGGCCCTGAGTTCGATTCCCAGCACCAAAATAAATAAAAAGAACATTTTAAAAAGGTACAGGATACAGTGCAGCTGTACCAAATGACTCAGAAAGGGCCAAGACTTTCCTCATACACAGTACTTTCTCATATTTTCCTTAAAGATGTAGTTTTCTATTTGTGTGGAAACATTGTGAGACGAGAGGAAGGTCGCATAAAGAAGACAAGGCTTGGAAGTTAGTAAGCTAAATAAAGAAGTTGGAAATCTACTTCAAATTATTACAAGGTCAATGATCTATAGATCCCATTATTATTAGGCCCCTTTGGGTCCTCTGTCTGTCATGGAAAGAGCAAGGACTTCAGAGGCAGGAAGTCCTAGGTTCAAACCTTAGCTCTGATTTATTATAAAACTGTTTTAATCAAATCGTTTCACATTTCTGAAGCACAATTTCATCATTTGTAAGATAGTTAGAAAATACATCCTTTGAAAATTATCTCATGAAAGCTTGCTCTGAAGTTTAAATCAGATCCCTGGTAAAGTATTATGCCTGGTGCATGAAGTGTGCTTCACAAATGCTAGTGTGAGTTCATGCAAGTGTTTGGGATTTTAGTGCCTCTAGAATCAAGGATAAATTGTACCTGATAAAAACAGGAGGGATAAGCTATTCCAGAAAGAGGGAGAAACATGAACAAAGAAACAGAGCTGGACTTGGTATAGCCTGTGGGAAGAAGTTAATGAGATTATGGGACACATTGGCTCAGAGTCATCTTGAGCAATATGGGCATAGAGGTATCTTCAAACACATTTTATTGAGAGAATTAACACAAGAATCATGAGGAGGAGGCCAGATACTAATTATCCCTCAGGACTAATATATGAATAAATAATAGGTTGTCTAACGTGCTTTTCTTCATTGAAAATTGATATTAGATTGTAAACTTTAACTCACAAATCTACAGACTCAAGAATGCTCTTGCTTGAATTCAACAATGCTTCAAAGATAATGGCTGCAAGCAATAGTTAATTCCATAATGATTAACCTAGCATAAAAGCATTGCTAAACACAGAGCACTGGCCTCATGAGTGATTGTCAGATCATCTAAGGAGGATGGGTGGGCAGTAAACACCACATGGCCCTTAGGCCCCAAAGGCAAATAACTAGATTGCTGTAGGCCCTATTAGGATACTGAGCAGACACCAGAATTCACCTGTACACAATAAGGCAAGGCCCGCAGGTATGACTTTAAGCCACTCTCAGGTAACAGCACTATCATTTGCAACATCATCAAACAACAACAAAGAAAAAGACAACGGAAATCAGAACACAGCTAGAGTCAGTTATCATCCGACAATGTTAACCACATTAAAAGACTATGTTTGCTTTGATGCCTTTTTCCTTGAGTTAGTGGCCTACAAATTCAATTACTGCCTGCTGGTTCCACTATGAGTTAACACCTCAAATTAATATATGTTGAGCCTGATAAATTGTGCTTATTTTTTATCATTTGTTCCTGATGAATTATACAGTTGGGAGATTGTACTTTGGCAGCACTATTCAGTATGGTAGCTACTGGTCTCAATTTCACTAGACCTATTTCAAGAGCTCAAAATCCACATACATCTAGTCATCATCATATTGGAAGGCAGATCCAGAACATGTCTGTAACTGTGGAGAAAGTTCTGTTCAGTAGTATTGAACTAGAGTTTCTCTCAACTTTTGCTATGACACATAATGGAGATATTTGTAGGGCACTCGGGGGTAAACAATTCTGTGGTCAGAAGTGATTGGTCTAGGGGTCCCGGTGCCCCTGAGAGGTTAGGAAAGCAATTATGCTAGTAATACTTGAAATCTATTTGTTGTGTGACTGTGTTCTCCACCCAGCAGTTGGGAAGCTTTGCCTTCGTCTGATAACATCATAGAAGTATACTAACTTGTCCTGTCAAAAAATAGTTAATCAGATTGGTATTTCTAATTAAAAGGATAGGTAGTCATATCATCAAGGAGATTTGAAAAAGACTAAAACCGAAAGTAACAGATATTATGGTGTGTGTACTACAGGCAAATCTTTCTGAGTGTTATGACAAATACCAATACTGAATTTCATGGCCCCTCTTCCCCCAAAAAACTAGTAAATTCACTGATAATGTAAAACAACTACCCTTCTTACTTCTGAAGTCTGACTGAGTCATACAAGTGAATGTTGGAAATATTAATTCAGGGTTTTAAAACAAAGACAGAGTGAGACGTCTCACTACTCATTTAGTGCAATAAGAAGACAGAGAAGAATAGGAAAGGTGAGCTTTGTAGGGGAGACCGAAGATGAGTTGCAGAAATTGCAGTTATCCGGAACTGGTGGGAAGCCCTAATGAGTTGTGTTGTGGTATCAAGCCATTCGAAGAATGCAAGGCACATTGAGACTTACTTTTCACCTTAGTTTGAGGAACCATGTGTTTCAAGAACTATTTAAATTGGAGGTGGAGTAATAAGGCTTTTGATTTTTAAAACACTTGTCCATTGAAGAGCCTATATTACGGACACATTATGAAAATATGAGTGTTCAAAGTGCCATTTTACAACTGGTAGAAAGAAGACTCTGGTGAATGCAGTTTTCACAAATGCACATGTTTAAATATCACATTGTTTCTCTGGTGTGAGAAACTGAAAGTGTAAATAAAGACTAAAATGTATTACATTGGGAAAGGGAAGAAAGTGTTCAAATGGGAAGGGGAACAAGGAGGAGGAGGGGGAAAGGAACAGAGGGACAAGACAAAAAAAGAGAATAGAAGGGAAAAAATGGAAACAAATGTACCATTAAAATGTACCATTAAAACAAAATAAAAAAATAAAGAAAAATTTAAAAAATGCATATTAGGGACCTATGTGTGCTGGGCATTATTCTTGGTGCTAGACAATGGGCAGTAAACAAAAACTGCATGCAGGAGGAAAAAAACACCATGGTGTTATAGAAGCCATTAAGACAATATACAGGTAAGAGACCATCAAGAGCAGTGCTGTATTTTGTAAAGGTTGATCATGGAAGCCCTTATTGATGAAGAGACATTTGAGCAGAAATCTAAAGGAGATGAAGAACCAGGCCATGGAAATATCTGGGACAAGAGCATCCTGTGCAAAGAGAGGGGCAAGTTCAAAGTAATTTAGATGGGACCATGCCTGGAATATTTGAGGAGTAGCAAAAAGGCCACTGCATGCAGGTGAATGTGTTTGAGTCATGAGCCAAGAAAAGAGGGGAAAGATAAGAAGTCAGAAAGCCACCAGAGAACTAGATTGTGTATGGCTTTGTAGGCTTGGTTTGGACTTTGAGTTTGAAGTCCATTGAAGATTTCTAAGCAGTACAAAACATGACCCAATTTGTATTTTAGGATTCACTTTTACAGCTTTAGGTAGGAACAGTGTTGGAATCAAAGAAACAGCTGGCATGTTAGGAGGCAATTGTTAATAGTCAGATGAAATTTGTTGTTGGGTTGGGTTAAGGTGGAAGCCTAGAAAAACGTTCATGTATTAAGTCTACCTTAAACTGGATTCCTTGAAACGTGGGATAAAAGGTAGTAGAGAGGTTAAGGATGACTGCAAGCCTTTGGTTGGAATAACTACATGAAAGAAATTGATATTTACCGCCGTGGGAGTATGATGGAATGAGCAGTTGGAGTCACATATGGGTGGACAGATCAGGAGTTTGGTTTTGTTTGTGTTAAATTTGAGACAGCTCATAGACGTCAATGTGGAACTATTTATTAGGCAGCCGGATATATGAGTCTGGGTTGCAGGGATGACATCAGGACCAGAGATATAAATCTGGGAGTCATTAGCATTGCACAGAGTATTTAAAGCCATGGGCTGGATGAGATCACCGGGGAGTGAGGGCCCCACTCTGGGCTCGAACCTCCCTCTGCTCAGTTGCTGACAAAGACAGAAACAAATCAGAGAAATAGCAGCGATTACTGCTCAGCTGCCACACGGCAATGCCAGGCAGCTGTGATGCCCCTGGGTAAGTACCCAAAGTAGCTAGTATTTAGCATTTTTTCCCCACAATATTTCAGAAATCAATCTTTCTGACAGCAGTAGAAACGCACAGCAAGGCAGCCTTCCACGTGAATAAAAATAATGTGTGTGCTATCTGGTAGCATAACACCAACCTCTGTAACACCAGCTGTAGCCACACTAATGCTTCTTCAGCTCCATTTCTTTTCATTGAACAGCTGGACTGGAGATTAAGAGAGGGCTGAAAAGATGCCAAGGGCTGAGCAGGATTTCCAAAACCTTTCTGATACCTGAATGCCTAACAGCGTACTCATGAGAGCTTGCAAAACAACAGGCACCTGTAATGCAGCGCCTGCCTCCAATCCTTGGCTCCCTTTAATGCAGTCTCATGCTTTGGGAATAAGGTATTTGAATTTTAGCCGAATGAACTGTCTTTAAGGAGAAGCTTGGACAATATGAGAGAGTAACTAACCAGCCAATCTATGTGGTATGGTGGGTGCAAAATGAATGAAATCAGCTTGCTTTTCTGCTCATCCAGAGATGCATGTCATTTGCTTCACGTTGCCAAGTCAGCAAGTGTTCCCCAAGGCTATTCCTGCTCTTCTTAACTACAGAAGCATCAAAGCTGTATAAGGGTTGTATATTTCAAGTCGGAGTTTTAAAAAATTCTAATTATGATAAATAGACCACTCTGAAAAGTCAGTGCTACCATCAGCGCCTCTGTCGTGTGTGTGTGTGTGTGTGTGTGTGTGTGTGTGTGTGTGAGAGAGAGAGAGACAGAGAAAGAGAGAGAGAGAGAGAAAGGGTACCTAAAACAAAAACAACATGCTTGAAAAAGTGCCAGGATTATCCTGAGATGTAATTGTGATGCACTTCACACCACACACACCACTAATCACAGGAATCATCCAGTTGAAAAACACACTCCATGCAAAGTATACTCTCAGAGGAAAGTTAAATAATAATTGCAACTAGGCATGTCTGGTGCTCAGTTTAAAACAGCAGAGAAAATACAAACAAACAAAAATCCAAAATAGTTAAGAAAAATATTCTAAAAAATACATTTTGCTTTCAAGAATAAAGATTCCTGGGCTGGGGATTTAGCTCAGTGGTTAGAGTGTTTGCCTTGCAAGCAGAAGGCCCTGAGTTCTATCCCCAGCACCAAAAAAAACCCCAAAAAAACATATATATATATATATTCCTTTCTGTATAAGCAACAGGCAAAAAACACATTTTAAAGGTGAGCATTAAAACTTAAATTTAGCATATACATATATATAAACAAACATAGTTGATGTCTTCTCTTACAGTTCTTTTGATAAACAGTAACTCAACATAGCATTTTAATTCACATTGGGGTCAAATGAGTTCATATATGTACTTAAATGCCCACCATATGTATTTGCAAAAATATTCATTTGTGAATTGGGAATTGTTCAACTGATCAAACTCTGAAAACTGCAAAAAAAAAAAAAAAAAGCATGTTTTATTCATAAGAGTAGAAAAACTGAAACCATGAAACTTGAAATTTAAAAAAAAAACTCAAAGCAGATGACAAATTGTCATCAAGCTTTGCTTAACAACTAGACTCTAAATGAGCAGCAGGTAACAAGTATTCTGCTACGGACTCTGTAGATGTTCAAAAATGTTAACTGGTGTTAACAAGAAGAAGTTAACATTAGTAGAGTGGCAAATAGAGCCAAAGTGACACAGTGGAGTAACTGAGAAGAATGCCATTGTTCATTCAACAGCCTGGAACTCACTATTAGAACAAGAATAAATAGTTATCAGAGAGAAACTATTGAAACGGGGCCCTTTGACCACCAAGTAGACTAGGTTGGTTTGGCAATTAGAATATGGAGTGTATTCAACATTTTGGGAAATTATAGACATAAAAAACTACTGTTTCAGTTTTATTAGGGATTTATGCCATGCCAATAGAACCATAAGATGGGGATCTTGTGCAAAAGGGAAAAAAAAGAATAAAATTGAAAATTTGACAATTTTCCTAGAGTTACCCAAGAAGCAGTAAAAGTTTGTGTAAATGATGCTGTTCTTTTGGTAGTGAGTTAATAAAATCCTATCGGCTGTTTATTGTGCAACAGATAGCTGGTCAAATGTTACTGAGGGATACAAAAGGGGCCAAGACACTTATCAATTAATAATTTTCAATTCAGTAGGAGAGATAAATTCAATAAACAGAACAACACAACTCCTTTAAGAGCGCTCCAGTGTTAGAGACACACAGAGGAGACAGAAGGTCACATTTGGCTTAAAGAGATTGACAAAGATTTCATTGAAGAGGAATAATTTGTTTTAAGAAATAAAAAAACATTAAAAATGAAAAAAATAATGTCTTAAAATACACATATACCTCCTCCAATCAAGGTCTATCAACTCTTAAATTTGTCACATCTGCTTTGGATTAACTCTCAAGAAATAGAACATTACTAATATATCTTAATTCTTTTTATACCATCACCAGATCTCACGTCTCAAATTGCCAAATACAACCATTATTATAATGGTGTGGTATATTATTTCTTTACGTTTTTATGATTTTACTTATATCAATTAACGTATACAATGTTACATATTATAATAGCATATGTCTTTATGTATAACATTCTGGAATTTTGTATTTTTGATATGTAACTGTTGTGTTTTGGACATCTAGATCTAGATATGCAGTAATCTAGTACACTTCTTTTCCTTGCTATTTAGTATTCTGTGTTTTGCATTTTATATATCAAGTTCTCTTTTGACTAATTTTCCTCTTTTGCTGTATAAACTATGCAGAAAAATGTAGCTTTACACACACACAGCAGACATAGACAAGAAGCTATATAGTCTGTACCCAACTGGATCCAGATTAGGTGACAGTATAAACAGTTTGGCCAGGATTCTCCAGTTTATGGCTTTGTCGTCTTGTACATCTTAATGGACTTGCCTTTCATGTTCAGATGTGTCCCAGGTTGAACAACAAATTATGTTTACACTAGCAAAACATCTAATTTATTTTATTGGCTGTTGCTGAGTAAGTGGTTGTACCAATTTATACTCTGACCTGCAGTTCTGAGAATTTTTTTTCACATTTTTTATTATACTTCATTATTATATTTTTTATTAACCTGGTGGTCAAAACTGGCACCTCTTTGCTGTTTTAATTTGTTTTTCACTGATACAAATGAAGTTGACCATCCTCTCGTATTTAGAGTTTATCTTCTGGAAACTATATGCTGTAACATTGACACCTTTATGAGTCTATTTTTATATTTCTGTTGACTCGTAATTCTTTACAGATTTTACATACCATTTTTGTCATAATAGCCAAGAGAAATACAATTTTCCACTGTAGCACTTACCTCTTTTTTAAAATGGTGTGTATTTGTAGTACAGAATAAAGAGATTTGTGATGGTATATTGGTACATGCATACAAAGTATTTTGATTATTTTCATCTTTATTACTCCTCCTCCCCTTCCCTTCTCTTTTCTCCTAATCTTCTTTCCCATTCTCCTAGTCCTGTTCCCCTTTTGTTTTCGGATTTATTTGTGCTTATAATTTTTTGCTTTATAAAATTTGGCATTCAAATGTGGTCCCTCTTATTTGTATGTTTATAGCTGTATTTTGTGTCTGAGCTAAGAATTCTCACTTTAACCAAGAACAAATAGATATCGCTCTTTATTTTTAAAATAATTGCATTTGCCGGGGGCAGGGAGGGTACTGAGGATCGAACTCAGAGCCTGGCACTTGCTAGGCAAGTACTGTACCACTGAACTAAATCCTCAACTCCCACAACTGCATTTTGAATCAAGTCTTTGAAGAACAAGTGTGTCAACAGTGAAGATGGAGGAAAGGGCCTATCAAGTGAAGAAATACAAAAGGAAGAAAAGTATCAAGTTCTCCATAGACTTTTGAGTGGTTTTTCTGGGAGCATTCCACTTGCATGTTTATCATCCAAATTTACTATTGACTTCTTCCCGTGAAAATTATCTTCTATATATTTAGGTTTGCATTTTCTATATTACTTATAAACCACAGATTTCTCTAAAGTAGTATTCTCTTTAATAACTTTTTGAAACTCAATTTTGACCCTGTTTTGGGTTCTTAATTCTTCACCAATTTACTACTGATTTTGGTGAACTATGATGTCCAGGACTTCATATGTGTGTGGTACTGGAGACTGAATCCAGAGGCTCAATGCTGAATTAGAGCCTGTTTCTTTTCCCCTGGGGATCAAACTCAGGGCCTTGCGCTTGCCAGGCAAGCACGCTACCACTGAGCTAAATCCTCAACCCCACTCCTTTTTCTTAAATTTGAGACAGTGTCTTCTAACTTGCTAAATTACCTAGGCTTGGCCCGAACTTTTGCTCCTGACTTCCAGGATTTCTTATGAAAGCGCACATTACAGATATATCTTGAGAAGCTCTAGTTCTGAAAATTTCTGTATATCTTCTCTTACAGATCTAATGTTTATAAAATTGGCTGGATACAGAAGTCTAAATAGAAAATAATTAGTAAGTTTTCCCCTAAAACTTGAAGACACCCATTTATTGGCTTTTTTCCAAATGCTTTTTTAGGAGAAGTCAATGCGTTATGACTTGTTGCATTATACTTGACTTTCCTCTGATCCTTTTGTAAAGCTTCTATAATCTTTATCCTTGGTGTACTAAAATATGTGTTCACTGTGCCTTGATGAGGGTGGCCTTGAGTTCCTTTTGCTGGTCGTTTGTTGAACCCTAAAAATATGGGAAACTAAGCTCACCAACTAAAAATAATTGTTGTCATAACTCACTTGATAATTTCCTCTTTTTCTTAGCTCCTTAAAATTCCTGTTAAGCAAAACTCCTAATCGATCTTCCTTTGGGGGAAAAAAAAAAACTCATCTCTTTGATATTTTGTTTTACTTTATTTTCTTGGAGATTTGTGATATGATATTTTAATCTCTCCTAGAGTTCTCATTATGTCCCCTGAATGTCCATTTTTATACCATTACTGATGTTGCAAAATGCTTAATATAATTGAGAATATTCGTTATAATTTTTGAAGTTTTCATTGCCCTGAAGAGTCTTTGTATCCTCCTAGTTCTTTTTGTATGCTTACTTGTTTTTTATCTCTGTCTTTTGCATTGCATGTGCTCATCAGGTATCCTGTAAATCTTGGATGACTGCTGCTGTGTATAAGTGAGGTACTGAAAGTGTGAAGAAAGCTGTGCACAGGTAGGGTGAGTGCTAACTTAACTTTAGAGTATGTGGCAATAGAAATATTGATCCTTTCTTTTGGGGACGCCTTTTCTGTACCACCACCATGACCACTGCCATCACGCCCCCTCAGGCACGCACACACACATGACTGGTGTTCTCCACGAAGAATACTCCAGTGTACTGACTATTCTATCAGCCAATTGTCACTGTTGTGGTAGATAAGCAAAGATGGGACGGTAGGAGGAAGTGTGTACCATTCAAACTGTAGACTGGTTCTTAATCCCAATGTTTCAGTGAAGTGTGTTACCCTTTGCATTAGCAATTTTTCATGTTCACAGTTCAGAACCACTATGATTTTCCTCTTTTTTTTTTTAATAAAGCTTCAAGTAACTTTCTTTGTTTCAATGTGGAACAACTAAGCTACTTGAGTGCCCACAATGGGGGCGGTGAGCTGAGTTTTTAACTTCCATGTGTAGCTTTTTAATTATCTTTTCTTTTTTTATGTGTCACACTTTACTTCTGGATACAGAAGTACCTAGCATCTCTAAATCCTGAGCCTGTCTGGAGTTGTCTTATTGGTACCCAATTTTATTTCCTGCATTGTGCTACATCAACTAATATTCACTCTCCATTTTAGAAAATCTTCAAATGATTTGTCTGCTTTTCACTGTTCTTTTATTTTCTTGTCTGTGTAATTTTTTGTTATTTTTCCATTACTACGATTCCTGTGAAGTTTCAGATATAAGCACTGTAGTGAATTAAGTGGTGGCCCCTCAGAATGTATGTGACCCAGGAACCTATGAATATGACTTGTTTTAGAAAATGTGTCCTTGCAGATGTAGGAAAGTTAAAACTAATATCCATGTGGGCCCTAAATCCAATGACCAGTGTCTTTATAGGGGAAAGAAAAAGCAGAGGGGAAACATGAATGAAAAATTTGAGTTTTTAAATATATGTTTTCCAACTGCCCATAAACCACTTCAGGACCTAGAACTGAGTGAAAGAAATAGCCTATTGAAATGACAAAACTATATTTGCCTTGTCTTTAAATTTCTGGGGTGCTCACCCCGGCAGCACATATACTAAGTTTTTGGGAATTTCTTAAGCTTTAGGCATTGAGACTGAATGGAAGGAGGTTAGAACTAGTATAAATATGGACTTGGACAAAGTAGGGCGAGAAAAGGCTTGCTTTCTCTGTCACTAATTAACACCTAGAAGTTTAGCTGACAATGATTAGTTACTTGGGAAGATCAAGGGCAGTGTTATCTGACCCTTAACACTTCATTTTACTCCTCATGTGTATGCTTTAGTTTTGTATTGAATTTTACTTAAAAAGAGTTGTAATTTTTTGAGTGATTTAATTAGCTATAATCACAGTTATTTTAACCAAATATCTGTGACATATGACGTGTCCTTTTAAACAGGCAATGAAAGACGTTAAAAACAAAAATAATAGTCATTTACATTAGCCCCAACACAATTACAAGAGGTGCTTGTTTAGTAAAAGTTGCAATGTTATGTTTCCCTTCACTTGTATAATTTCTGTAACTATACAAATTCTAACAATGAAAACACATTTTTAATGGCTGGCCACCTATAAGTCAACTATTCCAACCCAAAATAGATAATTTCTATGAACCTTTAACATTTTTAGAGTCAAAATTCAAACTGAGTAATAAGCCAAATGACAGCAAAGTTAAATATTTAATGCTAGCATCTACAGTATTCAACTAATGTTAGAGAATCTACTTTCTGTAGTCTGTCAAATAGTTCATTTCCAAAAGGATACTCGCAGTGAGATTATTGTGATTCTTGGTGATTCTTAATGTTCTGTGTAAAATGGCATATGTGTATGTAAGTTACACATATGATATTATTGTGCTTGGAATTTTCTCACAAGATAGGTTAAAAATATTAATGGATCAAAGATCTAAACATTAAAACAGAAACAATAAATCTACTGGAGAATAGAATAGGAAGAACCCTCAAAGACATAGGGGTAGGGAAAAAATTTATGAACATATCCAAACTGCACAGGAAACAACACGAACTATCAGTGCTTGGGACCATATGCTATTAAAAAGCTTTTGCACAGCAAAAGAAATCACCAACAGAGCAGGGCGAAAACCCACAGACTGGGAGAAAATTTTTACTAGCTATCCATCAGACAAAGGTCTAATGTCTAGAATATATAAAGAACTCAAAAAAATTAAACCTCCCAAATTCAAAGACCCAATCCAAAAATGGACATCTGAAATGAATAAACACTTCTCAGATGAAGAAATTAAAAAGGTAAATAAATATACGAAAAAGTGTTCAATATCACTAGTCATTTGAGAGATGCAAATCAAAACAACGTTAAGATTCCATCTCACTCCAGAAAGAACTGCGTTTATGAAAAGATCAACCAATAACAAATGCTGGCGGGGCTGCGGGGAAAAAGGAACACTCCTCCACTGTTGGTGGGAATTAGACTGCTCCAGCCACTGTGGAAATTAATATGGAGATTCCTCACAAAACGAGAACTAGAGGTTCCATTTGATCTAGCTATTCCCCTACTGGGGATCTTCCCAGAAGAACTGGAATCTTCATGCCAGAGGGATGTATGCACAACCATGTTTATAGCAACACAATTTGTAATAGCTAAATCTTGGAAACAGCCTACATGTCCAACAACCAATGAATGGCTAAAGAAAATGTGGTTTTTCTACACAATGGAGTACTACATTCCATAAAAAAGGATAAACTAGAGTCATTTGTATGTAAATGGATGTTCCTTGAGAACATACTATTAAGTGAAATAAATCGGACACTAATGAGTACACATCGAATTGTTTCTCTGATATGAGAAACCGTGGCTGTAAAAAAGGATGAAGAGGTGTAATAGATATAATATAAAAGGAAGATAATATTCAAAGGAGAGGCGCATTGGAGGGGGGGAGAAATGGGAAGGGAGAAAAGGGATAGAAAAAGGAAAGGGAATTCATGGAGAAATGTGAATGAACCTGCTGTAAATAGGGAGGGAGGGAACAGAGCGGAGGGGCGGGGAAGAGGGGGGAGAACCAAGATGCATCATATACAGGTACAAAATAAATGTGATGAATGTGACCATTTATATATATATATATTCTCTTCCCATGATTGAAATAAGCCATTTATATATATATTTATATATATATAA
This sequence comes from Hystrix cristata, assembly GCA_004026905.1. Taxonomy (NCBI): domain Eukaryota; kingdom Metazoa; phylum Chordata; class Mammalia; order Rodentia; family Hystricidae; genus Hystrix; species Hystrix cristata. The sequence continues at coordinate 9,096 of PVJO010009016.1, read as the reverse complement.
ATATAAATATATATATTATATATATATATATATATAAATGGCTTATTTCAATCATGGGAAGAGAAAGGTTATTTGTGGTTTGATTTTGCCTTTGAATAAGTGTGCTATGCTTTTAGAGAATATAGAGAGGATTTCAGAGTATGTTCAACTGACTGAGGTCAACCAATTTTTAAACTTATGACAAATCCTTGTTTATATTCAAATACCAGATTATATACCAAACAGGTAGTCTCACTAAAGGAATCTATTCAAAGTTATTACCTTGGGATGTCACTGCAAAGGTTGAGTTATATAACAAGGCAAATACAACAACAAACTCCTCCCCAAAAGTCCAAACCATCTTCTCCCCAACTAACCTGAATTAATGACATTTTCATGAAAAAGCATCGCTAATGCTAGAATCTTGATCTCCCGAACAAATTCTATATGTTGACTTTGCTATAGTCAGAATGTTTATGTCCTGAACAAATTCCAATCAGATGTTGGAATCCTCGGCCTCCAGAGTAATGATATTAGAAGAGAGGGGTTTTAGGTAGTGATTAGGTCATGTGGACTGAACATCCACAAATGGAATTAGTACCCTTATAAAAGAGGCTTCAGACAGACTTTTTCCATCCCTTCAGTTATGTGAGTTTAGAGTGAGAAGTGGATCTTTGTCAGAGTCTATGAAGAAGTAGATCCTCGCCAGACACTGACTCTGCCAACACCTTGATCGTAGGCTTTCTCAGTTTCTATATCAGTGAGAAATTTTTGTTGTTTATAAGTGAATTGGCTTAGGGTATTTTGTTAAAACAGTCTAAATTGACTGAGACAGTCATTTATATACATTAAAATATTTCAGAAGGAAGAAGGTGAACATTTTTCCTATGCTAATGAAGGAAAATGGATTCCAGTTCACTAGGAGAGGAAGATAAGAGAAATGACTTTGGGATGGCCATTTGAGCTAGGAGGTGGCCTTGCTTCAGCACTAAGAAGGGCTCGATTTTTTCTACCTTTTATTTTTTTTTGAAGGAAATCAAAATTACCTGAGGATAGAGAAACTAAAACATAGAGCTTTTTATCAGGAAGAATTAGATATGATAACCTAGAATTTATGGAAGAATAGGCACTTAATGCATTTGTTCAGAAGACAAACCATTAAACTGTGCAATATACCATTTACTCTTTTAAACTGAGATAATGCTCATGTGCTATAATTTCAAGTTTAGGTTCTCACATGTACTGCATATCATTATCAAGCATAGCTTCAAGATTTTAAAACTTGTTTTTCTACCAATAAAAAAATCAGTCACAAAATTTCATCGATTACACATTTTATAATCTTTTCTGCACTATCACATTCAAATTTCAAGAAACTTCTGGTATAGTTTACAGAAATCTGAGCAAAGTTTTGTTGGTGAGATTTTTGTTAACCAAAAAATACTAGTAAACATAAAAAAGATGCATACTTCCCTATTTTACAAATTTAGTATACTTTCCCATGTTACTTCTGCAGGGTTCTTTCTCTATCATTGCCAAATTGAATTTGTTCATAAGAATTTTATTAAAAATGTTAAACTAGTGATTAAAATTTGTCTCATTTCTCTCCAAGAGCTATTTATTTCAGCACATGTGGATAGGACCTAGGATATTTCATTTGTCCTACTCAGAAATATATGCCAGGTCCAAGAAATAAGTAATGTTTATTTCTAAGGACTTGAAAATGTGTGTTTTCTGATGCCTTTTCAAAGGCATCAATAATTTAATTTTTAAAAATGAGGGAAAAAAGCTTTCTCATCCTTGAGATATTTCCTACTGTTTGACTAGATAAGGTGAAATAAGAGTTCAACATAACCCACAGTATTGCCTTAGAAGGAAACAGATCTTGGACATTTAATAGTTCCTAGATTTGTTTCCTTTTTTCCTTCTGTATCTCTTTTTTATAATTTATTTTAATGGTACATTTTAGATGTACATAGTGATAACATTCATCTTAGGGGATTTGTACCTGTACATGATATATCTTGTTGCTTTTTTCCTGTTTCCCTCCCCTTCTTTTTCCCCTCCTCCCTCCTTATTTACAAAACCTTTGTTTCCATGTTTTCCTCCATTTCTTATTTGTCTTGTCTCTCTGTTCCTTTCCCTCTGTATCTCTTAAGGAAGATTAAAGCCTAATTGAGCATAGCTTTCTTAACATATATGCTCTTCTCCGTAAGCATGTGTTGAGCCCTTCGATGGTGATTAAATTTAACTGTGGCAACTTGATTGGCTCAGGAACCATTGAGACGATTAATAAAGCACACTTCTGGGTGTGTCTGGGTGGGTCATGGATTAATGGCCTTGAGGACTGCCTTTGGTCCTTCATCCTTCCTCTCTGGCACTATTCCCCTGCTCTGTTTCTCAGTCTCCATGAACTGTGCAGCTTTGCTCTGATACATCCTTCTACCAAAATGTTCCTGGCTTGGGGCCAGTCAACTATGGACTGAGTCCCCTGAAACTGTAAGTCAAATAAACCTCTCTTCCTTTAAATTGTCGATGTTGAGTACTGTGTCCTAGAGATGGGAAAACTGACTAATACTATACACATTTCTTTTTACATTCTTGATGATTGTAATAGTAATGACAATAATAATGGTATCATTTACTTCAAAAAGCTGGTAACCCAACAGTACAGAAAGACAATTAGGAAGAAATGTAAATATATAATGGAGATATATACAAAGTGCTAAGGGAGCCCAGACAAAGGACTTAATATTTTAGGCTGAGTGACATATCTATAAGTAAATACCTGGATTCTCAAATTTGTCATGGAACTACTCTTCTATTCCATTGCCAAGTGCATAGTGGCTGGGGAATTCTTAAAACTCACAAACCTACTACTTAATGAGCTATTTCCATTGACTAAATACAGGGGAATGATAAATATTTCGTATCAGGGTCACAGTACGCATCAGATCATTGATAGTACCACATCAATAATTCCAGAGGTCATTAATGTCATCCATGCATCAGTGCTGAGAAGTAACTCCAGAGTATAGAAGTTAAGAAAACACTATTTTCCTAATGGCTCTTCAATTCGTTAACCACATACTATGCATGAATTATTACAGTTAGGTCAAGGAAACTTTGACCTTTGCTTAAGGCTATAAATTAGTGAGAACAAGAGTAAAACCTGGGTATGTCATCAAGTATCTTTTCTTCAAAAACAACAAAACATCTTTAGCAAAGCAAGGATTCTGCTTCAAATTTAAGAATGGGCAACTTTATTAATTTTACCTGTGGGGTAAGTCACACTGTGGTTAAAGTACCATTTTGTTTCTTGAAAGGAAAACAGATAAGGAGTGCCATGGCAACCAAATGTATGGTTTCTTTGTGTACACAGTTAACAGTTCTTGCATTACTCAGTAACCTGGAAAAGTCACAAAAGTATTTTTTTTCTCTTTTTTATCCTTGACACTATTTGTTAGAGTATGACTGAAATGTTACAGTAGTATTGGTTATGGCTTCAAAACAGAGGAATGCTAGCCCAACAGAGTACTTCCTATTACTTCCCTAAATGTATCTTACAAAAGATGGTGGTATAATTTATTCTGGATAAAGAAGAATAGTCCATGGCTCTGGGCTCACCTGGGTAAGATGGAACCGGAAAAATGTGCTAGGACACCACCACAGTCACACGGAATGAATCTGAACTTAACAAATTCATTGACTAAACCATTGTGCAACCATAAATATGCCCGGGATAAAATTTTCTCTTGCACTGACTACAAAAAGTGAGTTTTCTGAGTAAATTGATAGTGCAGATAACATTGCATATGAACATACCTTTATTATATGTGCTGCAAAAGTGAGCACATACACATACTTTTTTGAATAAAATGAATTTTAAATAATTCAGAACATAAATTTTAAACACAAACAAAAATGCTCTTCCTACAAGAAAGATAAATGTGGTTATCAGACGATAGAATAAAGCTTTTAGGACATAATAGATAGCTTTCTGATAAAAACCCATCATCTGATTAGCAATATTGGAATTCAGTGTTTGAAAGAGACACTGAGTTTTCACATATGTTGCTTTCTCTACTTGGCTGCCTTCCCTTGCCTCTCCTTTATAGCATTTGACACTCTTTTTAAATCATTTACTAAGTTTAGGAATTATTTGGTTAATACATTTATCCCCGATAGATTAAATATTCACTTTTGTACTTGTTTATTTCTGTCTAATTAACACTGTTGCCTGGCTCACTGAAGTCACTCAAAAATAACTTTAAAAACTAAATTGAATGTACTCACACACACTCATAAGAAATTTTTGTAACCTCTTTGTCTGGGGAATATCTCCTGGATATTTAATTCCATTTACTTTGTAGGAACACAGTTATGGGGTGGTGCATTTACATTTTGTTACATTTAGAATGTATACACTATGAAATAAATGGCACAATTAATTCTTTCAGTTTTAAGTTACAGAAACCCATTTGAAGTAAATTTAGTAAGAGTTTATTAAGTGTATATACGATTATGTCACACAGCCCAAGGTCAGGAATGCAGCTGAGTGGAGAGGTAAACAGGAACTGCTGATCCAAACACTATAGAAACCAGAAACAGCTCTTCCTATTTCAACTCTGCCTCTCTCTGTATATTCATTTCATTCTTTTTTCTGTTCCTCTGTAGAGTCGCTCTTCTATTTTTAAAACCACATATCATAAAACAGCTCCTACCATCAACTTGTAAATTTGCATCATTTCCATTGAAGATCTCAGAATTTCAATAGGTGAACCTTTCTAGTTTTGACTCTAAAATCCTGAAAATGGACTTAGATTAACTAGGCATGTGTCGGGATCCAGCCACTGTCTTTTTCTCTAGAGACACGGTGTGGTTACCTTGGGAAAATGTGGTTGCTTCCACTGTAACCACATGAATAAAAGGAGCAGAAGGAAGTTAGTCCCCAGAGGGATGAATGTGCTCTGCAGAAGAGTTTAAGAAAAATAAATCCGGTGATTTTTACCTGCCACTAGGATTGACACCCTTTCAATCATCTCATATTATGAACTAATAAAATAGCAAGCGTTGAAGACTTAGTTAAGGGGAAATAGTTGCATCTCAGTAAGAATAATTTCTGCATCTCAGGGAGGAAAAGTAATAGATGCAATGGAAACAGAAATGTAACATTTTGGAAGCAGCTGCATGACCCAGTTCTTTCTTCTCTGCATTTTAAAACTTTTTTTCTTATGCACAATTACATAATGCAACAGGATGTGAGAGGACTTTCTGATTAGTTCCTTTATAAAAATGTTGACTCTACGATAATTTAAGATGGGAGCAGGGCTGGTAAAATTCTGGATACTTGGGCATAATATTGATTAATTTCTTTATAATGTGGCTATAAAGGTGAATTGCTATTTTACAAAAGGGTTATAATGGGGATATTTCACAAATTAAGAATGACATGGCCAGAAAAACCTCTTGTCTGGCCTTTCAAATTAGATGTGGGGATCATCCCAGAGATAACTATCTTAGCCTTCCGATGATAAACAAGGCATCCTGTAATCATTCTATCACTGATTAACTTTCACTGGTATTGATTTTAGAAGACATTTTTTCATATAGAAACTTGAAGTGACTTTCAAAGAGAATGCAATTTCTTGAAGAAATGACATTCTCTATAAAAGAGATTTAAAAGAATATTACAAGCAAAGGCACTGTTCCTACTGCCAAATGATGTCCCTTATGGAAACATGGAACTGTATAGCTTGAAGATACCTTACATAAATCAAAATCAAACCTTTATTTTGTACATACTATACTAAGGTTTAATGATAAGGAGGTATTTTTCCGAGAGTCCAGGACATTTTAGGGAACATAAATTTTAAAAATCATCGTCTTCAATAATAGCTATTATTGTAGTAAGATCAAGTAGGTTTAGCTCAATATATTTAAAATTATGCATAATGAAAAAATCACCATGTTTCCACTCAAATAATCAAATGAAATTTTCTTAAGTTATTTTTTCAGATGAGTTTATATTTCCTCAAAAATATACTGATCATACAAATTATAGGAAGAAACATAAAAAGATTTTTTACTAAAATTTTCTGAAATCTTGGCCAGGCCAATGAATTTTTTTAGGACCAGTGGTCAGCAAACCATGGCCTGTTCCTGATTTTGTACAAGAAATTTTATTGGAACATGATAATGCACATTCTTTTGCATGTGACATTGTCTATGGTTATTTCTGAATTATAAAGGCAGGTTGAATAGTTGCACTGAAATTGTAATATTCCATAATCCTAAAATAGGTAGTATTATGTGGTCCCTTAAAAAGTTTGCAGATCCCTGGTTCCAAATGCTATCTTGCATGATTCATGGTTATTTCATAAATAAACTGATACATCTTAATTATTCTAAAATTCTGTCATGATCAAATTTTAGTCAAATGTTAGGTTACATGTGACACACGTATCAGTAATGAAATTAGTCAAGCTTTTCCAGTCATAAAATGGATCATGATCCTCTGTACGATTTTTTTTTAACAATGTTGATTCACTTACAGAAAGAGAGGCAAATTGAATGCATTGAATTTATAAACTGAATTTAGGCAAAGTGAGAAATCCTATTATACCTGATTACATATCATTACAACACTTCTTGTATGAGGAAAAAATCCTGCAGATGGCATTTAGAATTTACAAACAATGAGAGTCAACATAAAATATGGATGCCATAGGCAGTCGCCAATACCCCGGTGATGTTCACACAATAATTACACATACAAAGAATTAACCAAAAAAGAAAAATGTTTTAAAAGTCACGTTTCCCCACGCATGTTTTTGCTTCTACACAGCTCTAAACGAATATAAAACAAAGGTAAGAAACTTATGGTTCACATATCTATCTAGATGAAAAATAGAACAAAATCTGTTTGTTAAAATGATACAGGATTACATATTAATGACTGACACCCCAATCTTTCAATGTTCTTATTGATCTTGTACTATATGCAAAGCTCCAGCTATTAGAGCTGACAGTTTTGTGTACTTTACATTTCCTAAGATCTTCTGAGACATCAAGCAACACAGTTCTTTCATTTCTCAGGAGCTGCAGCCCAGATAAAATGCACGTGGAATTTTTAATAAATTCATTTTTATAGGATGCCAATACTTTCTAGTAAACTTGGTGTCTGTTTTATTGCATAATTGCTTCCTGCCACTTAAATATGTAAAATCTTATGATCTAGAGGAATTAAAACATCGATAGCCTTACATTGAAGAGTATAGAATAATGTGGGAATTTGTTTTGTGTTAAATTTACTGTTAAGAAACAATACAGCAGAGGAGTTGCTGTATTTCCAAAAGTATCAACGACACATCAAGGTTACATTTCTACTTTGTTCACCAAAGAAATAGATCTTGCGTGTGTACTATAGCAAATAACTACCTACCAAGAAAATGTCTTTTGAACCGTAAGACACCAGGCGTAGATAGGATCTTCCAAATCATTTTAGAACTTTAGAAGTATAAGTAAACTATGGTGAGGTCTGAGCCAATTCCATGCTGCTTGAAAAAAATGAAGGGTGGCAATATTCTCAGAGTCAAGGCTTCTTCAAATTTAGATCTAAGATCATTCACAGATGAATTTATGTACTCATTCATGGAACTACTGGTAGAACTAAAAGAAGATACTCATATTCTCTGTACTGATTGTTGATTACAAGCCCATTCCAAATATGTGCTATAATGAATTAACATTCTCCAATACATGTAGAGAAAATTTCAATATATGTCAATATAATATATGTCATTTTATGTTAAATTACTCAGAACCATTAAAGATATAATATGCAGGACTAATTTGGCATGCCATTTAAAGATATTCTCAAAAACAGAAGTGTGTTGCATTATCTGTTTGTTAAGAGGTCATAGAAGAAGTGACATACTAAGGTGTCAAAGCCATGAAGAAATGGAGATGGAATTGAAGGCCTGGATCCAAATACTCTCATATGATATTTTAATTTACACATACTAGTCTCAAGACCCCAGGTGAAATTACATTCTGGTTACATAATCAAAATGTAATTTCTGAATATATGTATATTCTAAACTCATATACATATTTTAAACTCACACACACACATGCACACACACACACATACACAGACACATATATTATATGTGTATGTGTATATATATATATGTACACATACATACATACATATACATCCAGTACACAGAGCTCAGCAAGTATGTTTGGTTCATTCACCCTAAAATTAAATTTCCAAGTAAATTTGAATGAGAACTAAGAAAAAAAAATCACTTAAATTTAGAGGAGAAAAATGAATTGTCTGAAGTAAACTAAACCACAGAGATTTGATCTACAGTGTGGGTTTGATAAATGGGAAATACAAGAACACATTTGGACCTGTGCTATACATTACCACATGTGGAGAGCTATTACGATCTTAACATAATTCAATCCAGGACTAAAGTCATACTTTAGGTTATGTCAGTATCAACTTTCCAAAACAAAGTAAATCCACAGAAAGGAAAACAACAACAACAACAAAAAAAAACCAAAACCACTTCTACCATCAGAATAGCTTTTGTCTAAAATTTTTCTTTTACTTTTACTTTCAAAATTGTATTGATGGGGGTTGGGGATTTAGCTCAAGTGATAGTCGCTTGCCCAAGCACAAGGCCCTGAGTTTGATCCCTAGCACCAAAAAAAAAAAAAAAAAAAAAAAAAAAAAAAAAAAAAGACACAATCATATTGATAATATAGCTGTGGCCTTATTCTCAGATTCAAAACAAAACAAAAAAATTCATAGTATACAAAATACATATCATAATGTTAATCATAAATGCATACTGATATATTTATGTATCTGTTCTACATATATGTCCATGCACTTATAATGTATATATTTATGGATTCATGTGCCTATAACTACATATGCATATATGTATATATGGAATATATTGTTTTAAACTGCTACAGGAGATAATACAAAATTTATTTTCATATGGGCTTTTTTATCTTAGAGCCTCTTTTCCTCCATTCTTTTTTTTTTTTTTTTTTTTTTTTTTTTTTTTTTTTTTTTTTTTTTTTTTTTTTTTT